>PVJS01001143.1:0-104401 GCA_004027185.1 Glis glis | reverse complement strand
TTTTATACTTTATTTTGAAACCGTGTCTCACGAAGTTGTGGAGGGCCTCACTAGGTAGACAGAGAGAGAGACAGGGAGAGAGAGAGCTGAGGCTGGCCGCGAACCCGGATCCTCCGGTCTCCACCTCCCAAAGTACTGGGATTACAAGCGTGCGCCACCATGCCCGGCTATAATTCTCATTTATCAAAATACTTTGATACAATTTTCCATGTCCTTGTATAATGTTCCAGTCAGCATTCTCACAGCCATAATATAAAGATGTGACCATGTAACTTAGAGGAAAGATGATTTATTTTTTTACTGTTTCAGGTTCAGTCCATGTAAGGCTAGAAACCGTGGATCTCGAGGCATGGCGGAGAGAGGGAGAGCACATGGCCGTGCTCCTCACATCATGGAGGCTGGACACAAGACAGAGAAAGCAGGGGGAGGAGGAACCATATATAATCCAACCATATAATCCTTAAGGCTGCACTCCCAGCGATCCACCCCCTCCAGCCACCACCCAATGCTGGGGTTACAACCCTCAAGACTCAATTATATCAACTCCAAACACCAATTTATGAGCTCTTCAAGGGGCCATTCTATATCTAACCATAACATATAATATTCTACTTTATCAATTGCTGCATAGCATTCCACATTATGGATATATAATAATTTTAGCCAAGTACAATTAATAAATTATTCAAGTTATGGCTAATCTCAATAAAGGAAGGGCTGTCAAATGTCCTATAAAGGATCAGATAATAAATATTTTAGCCTTTTCAGGCTATGCAGTCTCTGTTACAATACTGTATTATTGAAGCACTGTGACAACTAGTACAATATAAGAGTGTGGCTATGTTCCAATAATGCTTTATTTTCAAAAATAGGTAATGAGCTGGATTTGGCCATGGTTTATAGTTATAATATTCTGATTGATGTTGATGCATTTACATCTTTTTTCACATCTCCTATTGTTTTTAAATAAACACACACACACACACACACACACATACACACTCACACACAGACACACACACAGTGTCTAAGCAGACCACCATAACAAAATACCATAGACTGGTGGCTTAAACAATGAAAATTTATTTCTCAGAGTTCTGGAGGCTGGAAGTTTAAGGTTCCTAACAATTAGTTCTTGGTGAGGCCTCTGTCTTACAGAGACTGATTTCTATATGGGTCCTTATATGATGGGGTTGAAAGCATGGGGAGAAAGAGAAAACTTTTTGGTGTTACTTCTTTTAAGGGCACTAATCCCACCATAAGGGCTCCATTGTCATGAGTTCATCTAACCCTAATTACCTCTCAAAGGCCCATATCCAAATATCATCACATTGGGAGGTAGAGCTTCCACATAGGAATTTTGGAGGGAAACAAACATTCAGTCCATAACACAGTGAGTTGAGAGATTTTAAAATTATAAATGTTAATATTTAGCATCAAAATTTCTACAACTTACACGCATACCAAAGTATATGAGTACTCAGTTTCCTATCTCATCAGCACTTGTTATTGTAACTCATTTTATTCTTTGATAATATGATATTTAAAACATTGTATATAGTTTTGATTTGCAGTTTTATTATTAATGAAGTTAAACATCTTTCCATATGTTTATTGGTGGACTATTTCTTCATTCAGGAATGTCCAGTGCATATCTTTCATCAGTTTTTCTATATTAATATTTTTCTCATTGATTTTCATGAGTTCTTTATATATTAGAGATGTTAAGTCTTGTTTTCTCATCTGCATCGTATTCTCCCATACCATCCAGATTTGACCTTTATAATTTTCATTATAATCAAAAATTCTTGTTTAATATGGTCCTTTCTCACAAGATCATTAGTTCTATGAAGTCCCAGTACTGACTACAGACTGTCTGCCTCATGACTGGTGCTCCAAAAATGTTTGTTGAATAAATAAACACATATAATAAAGTACACATATATTGTAAATATTTACCACTGTATATTTTTTCTTTTAACTTTGTTTATAGCATCATTGAAAATGCCACTTTAAATTTAATAATCAAATTCTTGTATTTTTCTTTATAGCTCTCAAATTCATACCATACATAGAAAGGCCTTCTTCACTCCCAAATGATTAAAATACTCTCTTGTATTTTTCAATTGTATTTGTAGTCTTATTTTTTGCAATTGAATCTTTACTGTGCAAATCAATGTCCATCTGCTTGAAGTAGATGTACAATTTTATTTTTCTCCTAATTAAGACCATGCTATTTATTGAATAATCACCTCGTTAGCACCAATGTGAAATGCAATCTTTATCATATTCTATGTAGGATAGATATACACATCATATGGATGTGCTTCGATCTGTGATAGAACATACCTCTATTTTTCCTCTTTATCTTTTGTATTTTATTTTTACCTTTTGCTGTTTTCATGTAAGGATAGTTTCAGGTAAATCCAGTTTCAATTTGCCCACTCTCTGTTGATTCCAGTCATTCCCTCCAGAGTAAGCCAATAAGTAGAGCATTGGATCAGGAAGAATTATCTTTCAGTCTGGCTTTCGTCATTAGCTCCCTTGGCTCTAAGCTGCACAGCTTTAAAAGATCCATACTCATACCTGTCTGCCCTGCCTCACAGGGTCACGGTGAAACTAGAGAGTGGAAATTGATCCGCATATTTAAAGTGCTCTAAAAATTAAAAGTTCCTGACAAGTGAAAATCATTCACCCCCTATTAGTGACAAGTGTCTAGTGATTTCATCTGAGAACACTGTACTCAGACTGACTGGAACCAGAAGGGCTGCACTCTGTGGTAAGGGAGGTAAGTCACTAAACACATCTTCCTCTTTTTAAATTTTTTTTGCGGTGCTGGGGGTTCAACCCAGGGGCATTCTACCTTGGAGCGACACCCCTGCCCTTTTTATTTATTTATTTATTTTTTTTTTATTTTTTTTTTTTTTTTTGCGGTATCAGGGATTGAACCCAGGGGCGTTCTACCTCTGAGCTACACCTCCAGCCCTATTTTTTATACTTTATTTTGAAACCGGGTCTCACGAAGTTGCAGAGGGCCTCACTAAGTAGCTGAGGCTGGCTGTGAACCCAGATCCTCCGGTCTCCGCCCCCCAAGTACTGGGATTACAACATTTTTATTTTTTATTTTGACACAGGTGCTCACTAAGTTGCTGAGAGCCTCCATAAGTTGCTAAGGCTGGCTTCAAACCTGCAATCTTCCTGTTTCAGTCTCCCAAGTACTGGGATTACAGGTGTGTGCCACCATGCCCGGCTACACATCTTCCTCTTTTTATTCCAAATCACGTTCTAAACTGCCAGTGGATAAGTACTCCCACAAAATGAACCCAATACTGAAGGAGATCATGTCTGGTTTCCATCTGTCAGGAGTCAGCACAATCCCTCAGCCCTCCTTTCTCCAGCAGGGCCACGGGGAGGCGGGGACGCCCTAGCGGATGGGGCTCTCCAGAGGGGCAGCAGATGGGATGTATTTTGTATACTGTATTAACTTCCTGAAGCTGTTGTAATGAGTTATCACAAACTGTGTAGCTTAAAGCAAGGAGGACTTATTCTCTCACAGTTTTGGATGCCAGAGGTCTGAAATCCAGGAGCACTCCCTCCCTCTGGAGCATGGAGTGGAGGATCTTCCCTGGCCTCTTCCAGCTTCCGGTGGTTACTGGCGTTCTGTGACTTGTAGCCACACCACACCACTTGCTGACTCTGTGTTCTAGGTGCCTTCTCTTCTCTGTGTCTTCTCCCATTCTCTCTTTATAAAGATATTCGCCAGTGAATTTGGGGCCTGCCCAGATCATCCAAGATAATATCATCTCTAGATCTTTAACTTAATTATATCTGTGAAGGCCCCTTTTCCAAATAAAGTAGCATTTTTAGGTTCCAGACAGTAGGACACAGATTGGTCACTTGGGGAGCCACCACTCAACCCTTCAACTGCCTCAGATCATAAACATCAGGCAGGCTCAGCACAGGCTGCACTTTAGCAACTTGAGACCCAATTGGCCACGGCTGGCATTCGCCAACCGGAAGCTCATTCTCCAATAGTGGGCTTGAAGTTCTGACATTTTGCTGTTCCTAAAATACACATATAGCTTCCCTCAGACTCATCCTTGACTGAGGTTGAGTTCCAAAAAAGATATATATTTAATTACGTCCTTCCTGCTCCCACTCCAAATCTTCGTACTCTAGTAGAAAAGATTCAAAGTAGGATTATCAAATACACCCACTTCTCACCTCCAACCACCAGGATGTCTGGTAGAACAAGGTAGTTCCCGCCACCAGCCTTCTTATCAAACCCACCACCTCCAATGCATTGCTCAGGCACTTCTTATAGTGCAGCCTTTAGGGATTTTCCTAAGCAGTCCTTTTCCATGGTCTTTCAGTACTGATTTCTAACTATGCATGGCCAAAGACTTTCTTGAGATCTAAAGTGGTTTCTCATATTAGTTGTTCAATTGAAGAGAATTTCCTGTTTCAGAGGTCCCGTGCTGATCGGGAGCCCTGGGCATTTGCCAGCTTCAGGTACTGATTCACACGTTGAAACCCGGCTGTTTTCACATAATCCTTTCAGGATTTTTCATATTTCCCTTCAAATTCAGTCTTCAACCTCCCCAGAGAGAGCTTCAAGTACATTTTTTTTTTCAAGCTTAGGTTATTTCAGGGCAAGGAAACCTTGGCATTTACGAAAATAAAGCAAAACAAAAATAAGTTTTTGCATTAAACAGATCATTCTATTCCCATCTCCACACACCCAAAGGTGCCACAACCAAAACACAGAGAAGTAGGACTTCAAAAGGTTACTTGGAAATAGCTATAAGTGTTGCCATGGAGAATTCAGTTAAAATACATTTTATTTCATCTGCTAAAACAACTTTTTGCAAACGAGAAAAAGTGTTTAGGAAACCTAATTTGGAAACTTGGCAGTGGAGGCTTTAATTAGTAGACCAGAAAAAATGATTTCTTAGGAGGTGGAGTGACTTGTCCAAGGTCCCATAGCAACTTTTGGAAGATTTAAGACTAGAATCCAGATTGCCAGACACCAATCCAGGGCTCTTTGCGTTACTACTGCCACATTTCCCATTTTCTTTTATAATTAACATATTCCTAGAAGTAACAATTCTAGAGATTCCACCTCAAGTAAAAGAATAATGTTAAGAGCCCTGATTTCATAGTTAGATAGACAGGAGGTCAGCAATTTTTTTTCTGTACAAAACCATTTGTAAATACTTTCAGCTTTGCAAGCTATTTGGTCTCTGTCAAAACTACTTAACTCTGCTTTTGTAGCCACAAGGTGGTCATAGAAAATATGTAAACAAAGGGTATCACTATGTTCCAATAAAACTTTATTTATAAAGACAAGCAGTCAGTGGGCTGGCTTTGGCCTGTAGGCTATAGTTTGCAGACTCCTCGATAGATAATGGTTGGAGTTCAATTTCATCAACCTTCATTTTCCTGTTCTATAAAATGAGAGTAACAATAGTATATCCTATATACGGTGACTATGAGGATTAAATGATAGAAAACATGCTTATGTGTTTACAGTGCCTGGCCAATGACACCAAAAAGTGTTGGCTATTGTTACCATTATTATTACCACCATTGTTTTACTTCTGACCACACCTTCTAAAAAAGGAAGAGAAAGACATCAACATTTAGTGATCCTTTCCATACCCCTATCCCCAGACAGACAAGTCGAGGTTCCTCCACTGCCAGGAGCCCGCCACAGCTTCTCAAATTCCTTCGGGTAGCTGTTCTAGTAACACAGATGGCAACCCCAGACTCCATGCTCCCGGGGCTTGGCATGGCCAGGACAGTTAGCCTTGCATTTGGAACCCTGGCAAGTTCTGAACTCCGAGAGCCTCCTGGCTCCTCGACACCAGGTGCTCAAATAGGTAGTTTCCTTTTTAATACTGAATGGCTCTAATTTGCATTGTGTATTTCTAGAGACTGTAATGAAGCCAGGTGCAACGTTTCACAGACCAGCCCTTTTTGCCAGTAGCACCCTGCCTTTTGCCTTCATTCTAGTTTGAAATTTTGTATTCCGAAGAGCTTCAGTTCTCCAGGATCTGTCTGAGCTACAAGAAGGGCGGCCTGTGTCTCAGTGCCGCAGCTCTGTTGACACCTCATGAGCCTCCCATCGTATAAACAGGGTGGGCTTGGGGAGAACAAGGTCCAGTCTTTCACCCAGTATAGTTTTTACCAGATTATAAAACCTCGTCATTATTATACTTCAATGACATAGGTCCAAGAGATTGCATTATGACAAGGTTTTACTAAACTTTCAAATAACATAGAACCCTTTTAAAGCTAAAAGTACTTTAATAATAATGTATCTCTTTAATTCTTTAACCTCTTATCTGGGTGACAAATATTCCCGAGTTTATGGTTGACAAATTAAACCCTAGAGACAGCCCTGAAATAGATTGACTGTGGCCTACTGAAAGAAGCTATTTTAACGCCCTGTCCAATTGCTCTTCCAAGCTTAGATTCTACTATTTATTTCACTTACAAGATTTCATTATATTACTATAGAGTACTGGAGTTGACAGGCTCATATATAAGAAATTTACATTTCATAATTGTCTTAATGAAGTATCGCATGGTTACAATGAAAAAAATCACAAATTCAGATATACCTGCCATTTCCTTCACAATTACTAAATGATTATGTGTAGTTATATCAAGGTTTCCTCAAAACTATATACATGTTCCTTTCCTTTCACTTCCTTAGACATTTTTATTATTATTATTATTTTTGGTGGCACTGGGGATTGAACCCAGGAGGCATTCTACCTTTGAGCCACACCCCCAGACCTATTTTATTTTTTCTTTTGAAATAAGGTCTCTCTAGGTCGCTGAGAGTCTTGCTAAGTTGCTGAGACTGTCCTTGAACCTGCGATCCTCCTGTCTCAGCCTCCCAAGTCCTGGGATTACAGACATGTGCCACTATGTCTGGCTTATGAATTCATCTGGATGAGGAAAACTACTATTTTCTTTTCTGGAAAGTGTTAAGTCTAGATGCAGATTACAGAAAGTCTTTAGACAAAAGTATTTCCAGTCTAACTTCCAATAATTGCCCTGTATAAACTTCTACCAGATCTGCGATTTCTTGGTTTCGTGTTGTTGGTGTCAAGACACTCTCCTCTCCCGCACCTACCTGGTGATGGACTTACCCTTGCAGGCTCAGCTCTACTCCACCTGCTTGCCATCCCTCCTCATCACTCCAGATGGACGGAGGGCTTCTTCCTCTCTTCTCCCAGAGCATCTATCATCTGTGCTACTAGCATGACCCTCTTCCTCTCTCATCATAGGGCACAGATGAATTCCACCAGGACTTTTCTCCCTTACTAGACAGAGGGACAGGATTACCTGAGACTGCTCCCCAGAGCCCAGCACGGGTACCCTGCCCACATAATACATTGAGCTAATGTTTATTGATTGAAAGCACAATACAAAATCCAAAACTGTCGCCTTCAGCCTCTACTAAAGGTATCCCAGGAATTCAAGGAGGATGAATTTGTACATTTTACTTAAGAAAAGAGATTTTAACTAAAAAATAATTTCATTAACTGCACTTAGAAAATCTATTTAGGAAGACAAAATACATGAGTCAAATTGTTTTTCTTATAAACTCACTTCCGTCCAGCTGGTTCGAAATGATCTTGGTCCTGTGTGTGGCGAGGAAGTCCACCCCAAGGAGGGCGAGGGCTATGGGTCTTCTGCTCCAGCGGGGAGTTTCAGACCAAAACAAAGGCCCCAACTTCAGGTTGGCTTTAGAGCCAACTAAGGGTGGCTCCCTTTGGTTTAGTAAAAAGAGTTTCATACATACAGACCCAAGAGACACATCTTGCTTGCTAACATTGCCATGTAGAGCTGGGACTGGAAAATGAGCCTGAAGGCCATGCTGTGAATTTTTAAAAACATTGGATAGCAATATAGCATGGAGGCCAAGAACATTAGACTGCATGTAAAGCCCTCAAAATATGTCCTTTTAAACCACACTGTTCCAATTTCTCTCCTTTGTCTGTAGACTCAGAAGTTTACATGCAGTCCTAATTTAATGATATCTATTTGAAAAAAAATTGCAAAATATTGAAAGAATCAGGTGCCATGCTTCAGAGAAGCATGTCTCCATCTCCAGCCCCTTCCTCCTCTTCCCCTCTGCCTCCATTCTCTGGTTGACATTCAGAAGACAGTCCCAACTGAAACACTCTCCCAGTTTCTATTCCAAAGTAACTCTCCAGTCTTCAGGCATTTTGCTAGTACCCACAACCTTGATCACTTTGCCTTTCTAAAATCCCTTCTTGCCACCTTATATTCAGGAAAAATCTTCTTTGCCATGTAATGAATTAAGCAAAATTTTTTTCTTTTTGTGGGATTGAACCCAGGGGTGTTCTACCTCTGAGCTACAACCCCAGCCCTTTTTATTTATTTAAAAAAACTTTTAAATTTTTATATTTTTGTGGCACTGGGGATTGAACCTAGGGATATTATTCTACCTTTGAGTTACATCCCCAGCCCTTTTATTTTTTGTTTTTGAAACAGAGTCTCGCTAGGTTGCTAAGTCTCTCTACACTGCTCAGGCTGTTCTTGAACCTGCAGTCCTCCTGTCTCAGCCAGCCTCCCAAGTACTGGAATTACAGGTGTGTGCTACCATACCTGGCTATTTTTGAAATCTTGAAAGAGAATCTTACTAAGTTGCTGAGGGTCTTGCTAAATTGCTGAGGGGTGGCCTCAAACCTGAAATCCTCTTGTCTCAGCCTCCCAAGTACTGAGATTACAGGCATGCACCACCACACCTGGCTTAAGCATAGTTTTATTAGCAACTTTGAGAAAAATGTGAGTGGTGATGGGGTTAGTAGGGACAAAGTGAAAAGTCATGCTTTGAGGGACTGACTTTAGACCAAGCATTAGTCACTCAAGCACACACACATTTGGCAAAGCATCTACATAGCAGCATGGTACTGGGGCAGAGGTGACACCCAGGAGCATCAGTTGAAATGTTTTTAGAGCTTTGTAACATAACATTAAACTCAAATGGCTTAAATATAATCTTCAGCTGGGCGTGGTGGTACACGCTTGTAATCCCAGTACTTGGGAGGCTGAGACAGGAGGATCACAGGTTCGCCGCCAGCCTCAGCTACTTAGGCCCTCCGCAACCTAGTGAGACCCTGTTTCAAAATAGAGAATAAAAAATAGGACTGGGGGTGTAGCTCAGAGGTAGAATGTTCCTGGGTTCAATCCCCAGTACCAAAAATAAATACATAAAAAATTAAATATAATCTTCATATAATTATAAGATTGGAGTTGGTTCATCCTGCAGCTCAACATCATCAAAGACCCAGGCTCCACTCATGTTTTAAAAAATATTTTAAAATATTGGTGCATTGTAGTCTCACATCATAATGTAATTCAGAGTGATAGGGACATACATACACACAGCACTCGGTGAGCTTCCCCCGGGGCTCCCTCCCCTTCCCCATACATGATATTGAAATTGGCATTGATTATTTCACATATGTACATAATGTCAATGGAAGTGTTCCCTTCATTAATTCTCTCCCCCCCCAAATCCCCTCCCTTGCTCCACTGGGGTTTCTCCTCTTTTATCTGGAGTCTCTCTTGTATCTTGATTACTCCCTGGTTTCCAATATGAGAGAAAACATATGACCTTTCACTTTCTGTGACTGGCTAATCTCACTTTAACATAATATTCTTCAGGTCCATCCGTTTTCCTACAAATGACATAATTTTGTTCTTTATGGTTGAGTAGAATTGCTCTACTTTTTTTTTCTTTTTTGGTACTGGGGATTGAACCCAGGGGCAATTTACCTCTGAGCTACACCCCCAGCCCTATTTTGTTTTAGTTTTGAAACAGGGTCTTGCTAGGTTGCTGAAAGTCTTGCTAAGTTGCTGAAGCTGGCCTTGAACCTGCGATCCTCCTGTCTCAGCCTCCCAAGTATGGGTTACAGGCATGCACCACCACACCTGGCTAATGCTCCACTCATTTTTTTTTTTTTGCGGTACCGGGGATTGAACCCAGGGGCGTTCTACCTCCGCAGCACACCCCCGGCCCTATTTTTTATACTTTATTTTGAAACCAGGTCTCACGAAGTTGCGGAGGGCCTCACTAAGTAGAGAGAGAGAGAGAGAGAGAGAGAGAGAGAGAGAGAGAGCTGAGGCTGGCCGAGAACCCGGATCCTCTGGTCTCCGCCTCCCAAAGTACTGGGATTACAAGCGTGCGCCACCACGCCCAGCTGCTCCACTCATTTTTAACTCAACGTTCGTTCAGTTGGTTTTTCTCCTCAGGCTTGCCCTTGCAGAGTTGCAAAATGGCTCCAGCGGCTCCAGCATCACCATTTACACAATATTGTCTTTGCACGTTGCCACAGAGTGAGATGCTCTTCCCTTTTTAAGAGGGAGGACGGAGGCCTCTCTTAGTAGCCCCCCAACTAACTTCCCCTATAGCTCATTGACCAGAACTGTGTCACATGTCAACTCCTAACTCAATCACCTAGCCTGGAGAAGGAAATTATCATGACCAATTTAGACCAAACACAATTCACCCCTTGAGGCTGTGACTACAAAATATAATATTAATAATATATTATATAATAGTATAATCTAAATAAAATTAAGATTATCTTAGGAAGGAAGATGGTGGAGGGACAGTGGTTGGTTGATAGGTCCATAAGGTCACATCCTTTGAAGGGATTAGTATAGCAGGGAAAGAACATGAACAAATAAACAAAATACAACCAAGAAACAGAAGATTTCACAGCCTTTTACTCTGAAATTTTTGTTCCTCAACACTTACATGTATTAAACATATTATCATGCATTTATTGAGCAAATATTGACAGAACCTCATTCCAAGTGTGAGGGTGCAATGCTGAGCAAGGCAGCCTGGGTTCTTGCCCTCACAGGGGCTTATATTCTACTGGGGAAGTCCATCCTACAGAACTTCAGGCTGGGCTCTGCTATGAGGGAAAGAAGCAGGGTCAGAAGCTAATTCATTGAAGGAGCAGAGGTGGGGCGATGATGAATGGCTGCACAAGGAGATCGATGGCACTTGAGCCGAGACCAGGACCAACAGGAGCCTGCCACGGGCAGGTGAGAGCAGAGCCTGTGGGGCAGAGGGGGCAGATGCTAAGCCCCAAGGAGTAGTGTTGGCACGTTAGAGGGCCACAAAAACCCAGATGACAGTAAGAGGGAGAGTGGAAGAAGGCAATGCCAGCTTGGATCAGGAGAAGATTTCTTAAATACACACAAAGTTCAGATAGGGGGAAGGACAGGGGCCAGGCCAGGTAGGGCTTTTCAGCCATGACTCAAGTTTATGTTATTTCCAGTGTAACGGCAAACAGGTTTTCAACAGGGAGAAGCCTGGCAGCTGTCAGGAGGTAGAGGTGCAGTTTAGGTGAAGTTTGGTCACATAGAACTGGGCGTGGGCAGATTTTGCAGGATGTCTTCTGGCAGTGGAAATTGTAGGGTAGAGGACTTAAAAGTCAAGGGTTATTTAGAAAAATCTCATCAAGGAGACGGAAATTCTACTTCTGGCAAAAGGTGCTAGGCCAGGGCTTTAGTGAGCACATGGATTCTCAGGGGAGCTTGTTAAGTTGCAGATTCTGATTCAGCAGGGCTGGGGTAGGACCCGAATCTGCAGTTTTAACAAGTTTGCAGGTAATGCCAATGCATTTGGGCTGACGGCCATACCTGGAGTAACAGGATTCTGGCAAAACATGACATCAACTTATATTTTCAGTTGTACTTTCTACTGTCTTATACATATCGCATGCTCCAGACAAGTGCTCTAGTAATCACATGCTGCTATTTAAATTGAGTTAAGATACATAGCTCCATAGGTGCTCAGGAGCCACCTGGACAGCACATGCATACAGAAATTTCCTTAAATAGTTTTATTGGACAGTTCTGCTTCAGATAGAGGAAACTATTTCTAGTTTCCTGGGTTATGCTGGACATAGCACCATGTTTTCCTTATTCTGGTTATTAATGGGGGACATACATATCTTCTCCACCTGCTAAAACTAAAATAATCTTTTAAGAATTATTTCAAGTTTCCTTCTACCTTTCCTGAAGCTCAAGACTAGGCATGCTTTCTGCTTCCTCTGCCTTTGGTTTTCCACAGCAGTGTATTTCTACAGTACGTTGCCTGCCTATAATCCAAAGCAACCTAGTAGCCCAATCCCACTTTTCTGGTTGTAGAATCCCATTTTCCCGAGTTGGGAGTGGGGCACTGCTTCTCACCCATTTGTCCATATGGTTCAGTTCAACCTAACTCCACATCTTAGCCACAATCGTAATTATACACATGAGCCGGATGAGAGCCAGAGATAGCAATCACAGGACTTTATTTTTTAATTTTTATTGGTGCATTGTAATCATTTATCATGATGAAGTTCAGAGGAATAGAGACATACATGCACACAGCACTCGGTAAGCCTCCCCCCTCCAAGCTCCCACTCCACTCCCTCACCCTCCCCGTGCACAGCATTCAGATTGGCATTGATAAATTTGTGTCTATACATCATGTCCCCTGAAGTGCTTCCTTCACTGAGTCTCCCTCCCCTCACCTGCCTCCCTCCCTTAGGCCCCATCACTTTACTAGGGTTTCTCCTCCTTTGTCTAGACTCCCTCCTGTATCCCAATTTCTCTCTAGCTTCCACATGAGGGAAAACACCTGACCTTCCACTTTTTGAATCACGGGACTTTTGATGAAAAAACTTAGATAAAGATGCTCTTTCCACTGGGATCTCTTAAGATGTTTGGATCTTCTTATAGCCATCTTACCATCCAATGGGCAGACCTTACCTGAGAATGAGGACCACACAGGGGAAAGCAAAACCAGGAGTTAAAGATGGATTCTCAATGGTATCTCATACTTGGCTATAGCTCAATATGGAGAGGCCTCTACCCCTGAACCTTAGTTACTGAGGACAATTTCCTATTTTTGTTTAATCCTGTTTGTACTGAAGGATTCTTGCCCTTGACCAGCTCTCTTAAGGCATTTGTGTTCCAACAGTAGCAACATGGTGCTTGATGATTCTACTTCCCTTTGATCCAGCCATTCAAAATCACAATCACCCTTAGTAGGTTTCATACCATGGATCAGTAGGATGCATCATGAACATATGCCCACCGAAACTAAAAAATCTTTTTTTAAGCCAATTTTAATATTCAAATGATTTTATATGGATAATCAAGTTTTATGGAGCCAAAGACTTAACATGAACCTTTAGTTTCATGTCTTGGCTTACGCCCCTCGTCTTTTTCCTGCTCATACTGTATATGCAATCCGACCACTAGCTCCCGAGCCTCCTAAGTGGCTCAAGCAGGCTCTATGGGCATAGCACCTGGAAAGGTCCCTAGACTCCAACCCAGAGATGTCCCCAAACACAGACATGAAACTTACCACCACCCACCTAACACCTGTTCTCTAGAACTACATTTTCTAACTAGAACTGGGGTGAAGCTGCGGCAATTCATCATGAGAGAGAACAGGTCGCCACTACTGTATCCTACTCCTTTGTTTTATATATATATGTTTACAAAATAGGACTAAGAACTACTCCAGGACTACACACAGGATAAGATTATCTTTTATTAGAGATCTTATATTACATATTCCCAAAAAAGATATAAAATCTTCCAAGAGAAAATATCAAAACCTGTTGATTCCAAGGTGAGCAAAATAATCAAAATGAAAGTAAACATTTTCTTCTAGACAAAGGAATGTGAAAACATTTCAGCACAAGTACAACAGACATGGGAAGATAATTACAATGTCTTACAACATGTTTTATAGCATTTTATTTTAATCAGTATTTGCAGAGAACAAGGATGCTGAATTCTTGAACAATAAACTTATAATCACAAATTAAAACTTCAAAACGGGGGTGGGGGAAGCAGTAAACCACTTGGTCAACTGCACATCTACAGTAATAAATGTAGTAAAACCAAACGTACGCCACTGAAGTCACAAGTGAAGTGTATGGTTTTTAGTGTGTGCTGGAGACACTAAATTATTTAGTCAGTTCTTGACCACAACCCAAAGCAAAAGCATCCTCTCTTCATTTCCCTGATGATGTATTCTAAAAATAAAAAGCAGAAACTTGCTGGTTAAAGAGAATTTCTGCTTCACCTGTGAATAGCTGGTGGCAACACACACTGACTGAATAAAAATCCCGACTAACATGGGACAGATCCCTCTCAAACACCCCGAAGTGGCAAAACCACTGTTATTGCATCAGATTTTTTTTTCATCTGATCAGAATTTCCAGAGTGATTAAGCACACCCACTTAATCACAGAACACAGTGAACTCCCCCTACGAAAGTATACATTTAAGATGCAATGAAAATACTGATCTGATTCCTAACATCTGTAGATGTCCACAAAAAGGAAGTCGTTTTTGTTGTTTTCAGTTGTTTATTCCCCCCAAAATGAGGAAGCAAACTTATAGTACATGGTTATTGCATGAATTACCCTCTTGTAATATATTTGTCAACACTGGTGTTGTTTCCTTAATTATTGAAATGTGAAGGTGTTTATGTATTTAACATAACAGTAATCTTAGGAGCTGCATCTTGAGTGGAAATCCAGATGACAACCAGACTGTGCGGTAAGACAGAAATGGTTTTCATTTCTCTATGAAGATGTTGGAATGACAAGAGGCAGCTGGAAGTTTAAAGTCAGATAATGCTAAATCTATTAAGTTAACACAAAGAGAATTTTCAAAACTGTACACAAAGAATCCTTTCTATGCTGAAACTGAATATTCTAAATGTTGCTCTTATTTTAATATTAAGGAAACAATGCTCCCAAATAAATTTTATTAGAAGTACTGTAATGGCACGTGGGCTTTGGAACTACACTTTGAGGTTAGCACACACAAAAGTTTGGAATTGGCTGAACAAACATATTCTTTAGTAAGATACATCATAATGAGCTACATCTAAGTGGATTTCAAAACAGGGTCTATTTTAAAGCATTCTCCCTTCAGTATGGTTAACTACTGTGAAGTGGAAACAGTATCTAGATTTTGCATATTACAAAACCCTTGCTTCAAGTCGCAGTTTCCTTGGCAGCAGCATATTTTAATTAACAATATTTTTCTTCCTTGTTTTGTTTTCTGACATCTCAGTACATTCAAATAGTCAAAATGTTTAGAGTAACACCACCACAAATTTAATGAAACAGATCAGAATGTGGCCAGCATTGTCAGGCAAAAATTATACAATTTATGTGTCATAGAAAGTACCCACCCCCACCCCAGCCCCCCAATACCCCTCCCCCCTGACATTTATATGGACACCAAAAGATTTAACAAGACTTATAAAAAAATAAGGCACATTTATTTTGATATGGTAATTTTAAAATAGAAAATCCCGTCTCTGAACACCTGTATTCAAATGAGCTGCGTAGAAAGACACCTGGTGGCACCTAAAACAGGTTGATGGTACCTATGGAATTGCTTCTTCTATTTTAGTAACAATGGAATAAATTGCACCTATCCCACATTGTCAAGTAATGAAAATATGCCTCTTTTTCTACTGCTGAATGATTCAAAATCAGATATTTCTGGAAATACAAAGGGTAGGAAAGGAAGGGTCAAGAGGTTCATTAGAAAAAGGTGGTAATATCAACTATGCTTACCATAGGGTTGAGGGATTGCACTTTTCCAAATATTTCAACACACTAAACTTCTCTAACTTGTATGAATGATTGCAACCGTTTTGGCCATTAGCTATTACCCACCAACTTTTGATTCCATTTTGGTCAAATGGGTATTTTTGTAAAACTAATGAAGGGCCAGCAACACAAATACTTATAAGAATCTCTTTATAACCCCCAACACAAACATAATTAGTTAGTATTTAACCTGAGATACAATCTGTTGAAAGGTTTTCTTTAAACATTTCTTCGTTTGTTGCATCGATTCATACTGACAGTGGTAGCTCATGGGAGGAACATAAAAATTAAGAAAAAAAGAAACCTGGCTGATAGCATGGCTTTTTTTTCTTACTGAACTGGTAAAAAAAATAAAATCACAGAATTCATGTTCTCACAGTAGCCAGAAGCTAAAACAATGTGCTTCTTTATTGCACGTTAAACCAAGAAAGGTATAAAAGCCAATGCCTCCAATTCCAAATGTCCAAGTCAGGTTCACCTCAGTCGGATTCGGAACGTGCTGATTTCCATGGGACTCAAGTTGATTTCACTTAAGTTCTGGGCATCTGGAGGTGAATGCATCAAGGACAATGATGAAGGAGTGAGACTTTCAACAGTAAACTTGCTGAAAAGTTTCTGTACCGATATCTAAAAAGTAAATGACAAACATTGGCATATTGAGATATACTCTGAAGAAAGATTAGTAGCGCATTTACACATTCAGTTAAAAAAAAGTCTCAGTAACAGTATGAGGAGGAAGGAAGGGGGAACTGGGTGAGATTCAGACAGAAATACTCCAAAGTGATGTGTGCACGTATTCATGTATCACTTTGTATCTCACTGTGATGTATAATTACAATGCACCAATAAAAGCATAAAAAAGAAAGGATTTAAAAATGTACGGGAGGGAATAAAACAGTGTGTTGAAGTTCCCTTTTTAGGAATGAAAAGGAGAGAGGGATTAAATACATGTATAGACTTATTCAAACACACAGACTATGCCTGGAGGGAAAGAGGAAACTGGTGACGGCCATGGGCGACTTGCTCTGCATTCTTTTCTGTATTGCTTGAGAGTTTCATCCTGCACAGGGGCTATTTTTTCCAATAAGAAAAAGGCTTTAAAAATCCACAGGCTCTTTTGACACAGCCCCATTAGAACAAAGGCTCACGATGTCATTGAGTCACAGACCACAGGATGGAGCAGTCCTTTGGATAACATTCCTCTCCCCTGCCAGGTTAGCCTCATCTCTCTCTCTGGATCATATAATCCCAATGCTTTAAGACTCAATGCCTTAATGCATTAGAATGCTCCCAACCAAGTATACTCAGGTTATCAATAATAAGGTAGTGTAAGTATAATGGAAAAAATATTTTTTAAAAAGTCAGTGTTTTGGGTGCCAATTCCATGGAAGATGGGGTAAAAGTAATAGGAAAGCTAGTACATCCAAGTGGATTTAGGGCCCCTACCAGACTTTCTCTTCTTTTCAGACCTTACATGCTAGACTCTGGAGCTAGGACTGAACTGGCTGAATCTGGTCTATGGCGGATCTATGGGGTTTTGGAGGAGAGCTGGCCAGCTAAGCTGCCTCCCAGGGCAGACAGCCTATGTGCTGATACCAACCCAGCTGCCTTCTCTGAGTCACTGTTCGCTCAGAGACAGAGGCAGGAGACGGGAGGCTTGAAACTGCCAGCAAGATCAACTTGAAAAGAAATAAAAAATAGGCAGGTGGCCAGTAGTGCTCAAACTGTAAATCTGTTTGGCCTGCACAGTGTTGACTCATATGCAAATCTGGATTAGTCAGAAGACCTAGACGTAAATTTACTTCCCAAAAGGAATCAACTGATTGGAGCTCTGTACAGCTGCCTCTGGGACTGCGGTCAATTATGTCACTGACCAGTCTCAATGCTCATGTCACCGCTTTCTCATTGCTACGCTGCCAGGCAGCTTTGGTTATTATAACTTGCCTTGGCCTCTGTAGGACTTGGGTTTACCACAGCTGAACTAGATGGTCTGTGAGCACTTGTGGTCCCGAGGAGGAGGAAAGGGAAAGGGGGAGGGGGAGAGGCCAAAGAAATGACATGAGTCTCACCTTCAAATGTGCACAGGTTCTAGCCATGCATTGTGATGCTGACAAAAAGATACAGAACAGTATGTGCTTTCTTTTTTTTTTTTGCTACTGGAATCTATACCCCTAGTCCTTCTTTTGTTTTTTTTTTTTTTAAACAGGATCTTGCTAAGTTGCTGAGGCTGACCTCGAACCTGCAATCCTCCTTTCTCAGCCTCCCAAGTATTGGGTGGAGCAAGAGCTTTCTTAAGCTTAAGGTTTAAGCTAACTTGAAGGGTGAGGTAAGGAGTAAGTGAAGAGGCAATGAAAGATTATCTTACTGTCAGGACTGCTTTCAGAAAGTGAGGATGTTTGTCGAAGCACATTAGCTTGACCAGCAAAAATAACCTCTCAGCTTACCTTTCCCTGAGTAGTAGAACAAAGTAGCCCTGTGTTTCTGCTAGAGAACTGGCAATCGAACCCTTTCCTGTGGAGGATCAAGGCTGCCTCATCAGAATGCCCATTGCCCATCTGCAAATGAGAACACAGACCACAGAAACATTAAGGCAAGTATCTACAGGACTGTACCGCCATGGTCTTGATGATGTCAGTGTACCCAAACCATATTTATTGAGCAATTTAGTTAGGCAAATTAATTTCTTCCCAGGTTCCATTGTTCGTTTCTTCAAATAAAGTATTTCATTTTTATTCTTATTGTTTTTTACATACACATCTGTTGAAGAAAATATACCTGAATTTAGTCCTTATTTGGTCATTGAATGATATACCATCCATCTTAAAATTGAAACATACTTCTGTATCAAATACTAACTTTTGCTAATTGTATCAACATTCTTCCCCGCCCCGGGATTGAACCTAGGGGCATTCTACCTCCGAGCTAAACCCCAGCCCTATTTTTTTATTCTTTATTTTGAAACTGGGTCTCACTAAGTGGCAGAGGGCCTCACTAAGTAGCTGAGGCTGGCAGCGAACCTGGATCCTCTGGTCTCAGCCTCCCAAGTACTGGGATTACAAATGTGCGCCACCACACCCGGCTGCATCAACATTCTTAATCTTTATTGTACTGGTTCATTATTTTTATACAAGAGGCATTTAAATTGAATTAGTTATGCTTATCACTTGCAAGGACAGCCCACATTTATTAGCATGATGTATCATTTAAATTCACATAACCGAAACCACTCTTCATGAGCAGAAAAAAGAAAAATACTAAACCTGACCAGTCAGTTACAGGGATAGGTACCCACTTCCCTGCAGTAAAATTTCTTGCATCCATTTAAATGATGATGTCGTGAATGGTTCAGGTTTTTGAATATATTAAATGACAGTGATCTCAGTAGTAAATTTTATGCTTCCTAAAGTGGGAAGATGTTTATGATAATAAAATGAATAAAAATCCTTGAAAATTTTAAGAAATGTATAGTTATTCATGTGCTGCTCAGCCCTGACACTGCGATAAAAATGATCTCCTTTTGCCTTCTCAGTCTACAGCTATGAAGATGTCCAAGTTCCTGATCATCCTCACTACGGGACGAGATTCTTTAAGGTGCTACAGAAAACAGCTACCGGCATTTCCACCACTGACTTACTGACTCGGTTTTAATGTGCCGGAACAGTTTAAAGCTGTCCTCACCTCAGATTCTTGGCTGTAATGACCTATGTTATGATGTTTCACACCGTTACTTTGTGGTGGTATTGCTAAGATTTTGTTTTAAGGGAGAAAGGTCATTTAAGAGTCATTATAGGGCCACATGATACACACAGTTTAAATCATGTAATAGAGAATTCTAATGAAATTTCAACGAATTTCACCTCCTTACACACACACACAGCATAAAAATAGCACATTAAAAAATCTTTGCTTTCTTATCTACCTAAGATCTTCAGAAGAATGACAAGGACAGCTGGATCATGTGCCACCTGTGAGGCCTGGGAACAGTCACTCATAAGTACCAATTTCCTTGTCTATAGAGCTAAACTTGTCTACTTGCATGAACTGTGTGGATTAAGCCATTAAAATACTACATACATACGAAGCCTTGGAGAGAGGGTGCCCCTGGAGAAGACGTAGCGATGAGAAATTCAGAGTCTGGACTGGGAGTCATGTGCCCTGAGACCTGGCTCCTGCTCTTAAATTTACTAGCTGCTGATTTCAGCAAAACCAGGTTTTCTTTTTGCAAGATAGAGATGAAATAGAATAATGTAAAAAGGACTTGGACTGGTGTCTGGCACATAGGATGCCTTTAGTATGTTAGCTATCAGTATTACTATCAATGTAATCCATCAAATAAATATTGGTGCTAATTTTCTAAAAGTTACAAATTAAACAATACCCTCATTTAACTTCCTATTCATAAATTTCCTTTATTGACATTATAACGGTAGCTAAAGAATCAGGGAACTCCCAAAATATAAACCTACAGTTGTGTATCAAAACCATGACAAAGTCCTTATGTGACTCACAGATTACATGGTCTCTTAATTAGACTCTTTTAGAAGAACTTGTCTCTGTTAACCTAAAGCATTTGGTCATTTTAACTCAATGGACCATTCTTTTTTTTTTTGTGGTACTGGGGATTGAACCCAGGGGCATTCTACCTCCAAGCTACACCCGCAGCTCTAGTTTTTATTATTTATTTTGAAAAAGGGTCTCACTAAGTTGCGGAGAGCATCACTAAGTAGCTGAGGCTGTCTCTGAACCTGCGATCCTCCTGTTTTAGCCTCCCAGGTACCGGGATTACAAGCGTGCGCCACCATGCCTGGCTCTTTCTCATTGGACCATTCTTAAAGCCCCCCGATAGCAGACACTGCTAAAATTTCTGCAACACATTTGCTTTTGGAATAATGAATTCCTAAGGCCTTTAGCAACTGGAGGGGACAAAAAAGCGGGAGGGGAAACATCTAAATCTCTACAAGAGATTTAAATCAACAATACAAAAGTAGAGATAAAAGTTATAAAAGTTAATTTTCATTGATAGAAAAAGTTATACTTTCTCTAAAATTACATCACTATTGTAAGGACTAACTGAAATAGCAATCATCTTGTCCAAGTTTTAAGATATCAAATATTCATGAAAGTATCAGTTTTCAAGCAAAAATACCTGAGGCAAAGCAGCAGTTTTTCAGTTTCAAAGCCTGTCTAGACATTATATTTCCAAGAAAACTGTTTTTCAAAGTAGGGAAACTGTGAATTTAACTTGAATATGCATGCAGAAAAACAGATACCTCCCAGCAGTCACACTGAGCACTCCAGGAGAGACAACAGATGCGGAAAGAACTCTTGACATCCACTAACATAGCGTAGTATCTGGACCCCAGAAAAGCAGGGGCAGGTGCAGGGAAGAAAATCTACAATCTTTGAAATTATGCCAAGCACTATACTACGTAACTGCCTTTGCAAAACAGGTCAGGTCACAACTGAGGCTGAGTCACTGAAGTAAGGCTGAGGTGTTTAAGTCTGAGGGAAAACCCATTCCCAAGCTCATTTCCAGGGATAAAACCAGCACCCAGCTCATAGACTAAGCTGGGCTGCAAGGCTCTTCTTGCATCTCGGTAGACTAAGGGGAAAGATGTCTGCGTTTGCAGAATGAAGCCATCAGCTAAAGCTGGGTTTAGAGAAAGCTGGATCAAAGCAAGGTTTGCTTCCACCAGGAACTAGTTAATGTGACTTTGACTCAACCCCTTCCAGCTCCCTAGTACCAGGGATGGAACCCAGAGATGGAACCCAGGGCCTGGCACATGCTAGGCAAGTGCTCTACCACTGAGCTACATCCCCATCCCTTTCACATTTTTATTTTGAGTAGGGTCTCGCTAAGTTGCCCAGGCTGGCCTTGAACTTGCAATCCTTCTGCCCCAGCCTCGCCAGTAGCTGAGATTACAAGCATGTGCCACCACACCTGGCTTGTTCCCATGCAAGAGGCAGCGCAAGGCTCTGGGTGGGGATCTGGGTCAGCCCCAATGGAGGTGCCTCCCAGATACCACTTACCGGCCGTGAGATCTGGAATGCTGCCTACCATCTCTAGATCAGTTAGTTCTCCTCTACAAGATAGGATATAATATCACCTACCTTCTTTGTGGTGTGGAAACTTTAAACAAAATAAAGCACCTAGCACAGTGCCTGGTATACAGACAATTTTATTTATTTACTTATTATTTTTATTATTATTTATTTATTTATTTATTTATTTATTTATTTATTTATTTATTTTGTGGTACTAGGGATTGAACTCAGGGGCATTCTACCTCCAAGCTAAACCCCAGCCCTATTTTTTATTCTTTATTTTGAAACAGGGTCTAAGTTGCGGAGGGCCTCACTAAGTAGCTGAGGCTGGCCACGAACCCGTGATCCTCCTGTCTTGGCCTCCCAAGTACTGGGATTACAAGTGTGTGCCACCACACCCGGCTTACAGACAATTTTAGACATGTTGTTAAAAAAAACTGAGAAACTATTAATAAAAATATACCAGGAATATAAGTCAAAGTGATATCAAGATTTTCTTTGGCAGTAAATGTCGATCTTCTGTAATTTATTAAAAAAGTGCCAACAGTTTTACTTCATTGTTAATAACAATCATAACTGCTATGACTGAATGATCGCAGCTGGGAACTTCAACTTGTCAAGCACTTGTCAAACGTGCCACACCTGTTCTAAACACCTCACAAACATTATCTTTAATCCTGAGACCATTTCTAAGCTGGGCACTATTATCATCCCCATGTTACCAATGAGGAAATAGGCACTCAGAGGGTTAAGAGACTTGCTCTAAGTCACAGGGTTAGCAAGTAGAGGAGCCCTGTTCAAATCCAGATGTGTGACTCTTTCTCCTGTCTTTGCTCTAGCTTTGAACTGGTAGATACCTAGCCAGGAGGTAAGACATGAATTCTTACTGATGTAATACAACAAAATGCTTAAACTAAAAGAGATAACCCTTCTGATTTAAGGCTGGAAAAAGGGAGTATTTGGTCAATATCCCAGTAGAACTAAAACATGACTTACCAAAACACATATCAATTCAGCAAGCAAAGTTTGAAAATTAAAATTTCTATCTATCTACTGCCTACCCACCCATCCACTCAGCTCATTTCAAATAGGATTAAAGGCCATTCTGAAAAGGAAAGGAACAGGTGACTCTTCCTCTACCAAAGCAGATGAGAACTTGAGATGTGAGAGTTGTGCTATTCCACTCTTACTCCAGAGGAATCGTAATTTACTTTTTAATAATGTGAGGATTACAAATCAGTAAACTTTTGGAAAGTGTAGTAAACATTATGTGTAAACCCACTGCTTTTCTGGGGACCAGAGGGGACTTATCTCTGACCAAATTCCCCAAGAGCAGTGTGACCCATGCCTCCTACAGGATTTCAAAGGTGCACCTGGATCAAGGCACAGTCAGACACCTGGAGGGAAAATTTCTCCAACCTGGGCAGATTCCTTGAAAGTGCCTAACAACACTCATCTTTAGTGTGTTCTGGCAGCTGGAAAGGTTAGAGAATTGCAAACTTCACTTTAAGTCCTGAGACAGGAAATAACCAGTAGAAATTAATTTTCCAGGGTATTTATTAAATGTCCAATAATAGCTATCCTGTTTTGATCAACAAGATAAGATGACAGAAAGAAAAGGAAGGTGAATGGTTGTTCTTAGATACGTACAACAAAGGAAACATTTTCCCCCACAATTTTCACCTTTCCAGAAGCTAGGGAGATCAATAAAGCACCAATCAATTCTTATAAGAAACACAAAACAAAGCAAAAACCTTCAACTGCCTTATATAAGAAAAGAAGGGGTGGCATAAACAAGTGGCAAGAGAAAATATTTGAAAAGTGGGACTGATGTTGAAATGACTGGCTAGCTATCTGCAAGACATAATTAACCACAAACCAAAACAAATCTCATAGAGAATAAAGAGTTAGATATGTAAATTAAATTAAAATGTCTGAACATAAAAATAGTAGAGGTAATCTGAAAAACAAAACAGCTAAGGTGTCACTTTTGAAAACATCAAGGCAGAACGGCACCATGAAGTCTAGCTCAACCTAATCAGACTCCTCTCTGTTCTCTCTTCCAGGCTGAAGCTGCAGCTCCAGCCTTCAGAACCCTGACTCAGGACCTGCCTCCCATGGGATTCTCCCAGCATCCTCCCTGCCAAGACTCCCTTCTCCTTACATAATTACCCTTTCCTGATGACATGGCTGGCCTATTTAGTGTACTTGAGTGGTGCTCAATCCTGTTCCCCAGTTTTCTAACCTTTATCGATCTTCTCTGTAGTATTGGAAGTTCTTGATAGAATAGGGAAAGGGAGTGATTGAGAGAAGAGAGGACGACAGGCACACAGGGAGTGGAGGCAAGCGGTTAAATCCCCAAAGAGCGGCTGGGCGGGGCTAGGCCACACAGCATGCAGGGCTTCGAAGATGTCCTCTCCCTTCTTCATCTGATTACAAATATACAGCATGTAATCACATCCCCCATACAGATATGAAGAATAAAAGCAAGAGATTCCTATATAGAAACATAAATTCATCTGCCAATATAAAACTGGACTTTCAGAAACAGATTTAGCCACTCCAAAAATATTACTCTCTGAGGTCACATACAGCACTCAGACTCAGAAGACCTGCTGGCTGCTTCTACTCTGATTATTTAATCTCTAGCTCTTATTTTCCTACCAAGGAAACAGAGATAACTTAAGTCATTTCTAAAGGAGAGTTTTTATTTTTTAAATTATTTTTGGTGCATTGTAATTATACATTATAATGAGATTCAGAGTGATAAAAACATACAGGCACCCAGCACTTGGTAAGGAGAGTTTTTAAAAATTATGAATTAGCTGGGCATCGTGGCGCACGCTTGTAATCCCAGTACTTTGGGAGGCGGAGACCGGAGGATCTGGGTTCGCAGCCAGCCTCAGCTTTCTCTCTCTCTCTCTCTCTCTCTCTCTCTCTCTCCCTGTCTCTCTCTATCCTTAAGACTACAGGCTACTAGGCTCTCCTTAAGACTACAGAATCAGGATCTCAGAGATGCGGACATCTGTACAAGTCTGTTTTCTCCCCGGTAAAATCTGCACACAGTGAGTTGGAGGACTGGTAGTTAAAACTGCAGAACTACCTCAGGGGGCGATCACACCTCCAGCCTGCACCTGGCCTCTCATGCTGTTTCTTGAATGCTGTATCTTTAGTCCAAGTGAAGTTTAAAAGTGAGGAGCCTTCAGACAGTGGCCTGGGGACAGGCACGCTGGGGTGCCCTGTACTGATGGAGCGTCAGGCAGTTAGAGGCACGTGTCCTTATGCCAGGGCGGTCCTCAGACGTATTAGTCACAAAAATGCTGTAGTGGGTAGGAAAATGCTCACTTAGTACAGGCCAATGCAGACCTTCAGTCTTATTTGGAATCTAATCTCTATGTCGACATTACTGCATGAGTTGCAATCGCCAAACGAATGCCCATTATTGTACACTGAAAGCTGCCAGCACAAAAAAAAACAGGAACACAATTCACAATGTTTACGTCTAGCCTCTGCATTTACTCACTGAATTATTTTTGTCTTTCTTCCAGTGTAATCATGAAATCACACTTTATACCTTTTAAGTAATAGCTTTCTTTGAACCAATACCCACATCAGTTTCGTGATTATCAAAGGTTGGGGGACAAAAAGCAATTCTTTAAAGTGGTTCTGAATGGACCAATGTTCCCCTTGGGTTACTAGTGGCTTTTGAACGACTGTTTCAAATATGTACTAAGCCAAAGGCTAACATAGGAATGAGCACTAATTGATAAAATGCAAAACAGTCCCAAATATTTAGTTCTGATTATGTGTCGGCATGATAGTTATTGACAGGCATTAACAGTTCAGTCTTTACTCTTCCTAGTCAAATCTCTACGCTGTTAAATTGCTCTCTCTCTCTTCTGCTAAAACATCAATTCACACCCAAGTCGGCATGTACTGTAAACATCATCAGGCCAACGATGTATATTTACAAAGTGTCTCTGTTTTCAAAGCTCTTCACATCGTTTCATCTGTTCCTCACAACAGGCCCAACGCAGGCAGATATGATAGGGCCCCACTTTATAAAAGGGAGCTCAGACCCAGCCACTCAGTCCACAGGCAGTGAAGGTGAGAAGCGTGATGGAAGCCAGGTGGCCTTACTGAGCAGAGCCTAGGCTGCAGAGGGCCTGCATGCTCAAGGGTGTCAACAATTCTGACAGGCGATGGAATTTTTAATCTGGAGAGTAATTACAGACTTCTATTATATAAAGACAGCCAACAGCAGGAAGAATGTAAAGTTACCATTACAATAAAGTGATGTGGCAAACAAGTGCAGCCTTGGATTACAGAGGGCAAAACCCTACCCAACCCTCACTGGCTCTAGTCAGCTGGAGCTGCTCCCAGAAAACGATCGTATTTTAAACAACTGCAAGGAAGTTGTCACCTACAAATGAGGCTAAGGGGCAGCAGCTGCAGTCCTCCCCAGAAGCCCCTGGGATGCTCAGGTTGCTAACGTCCTCTACCATCTATGCCTGGAGGTGGTAACTTGAGGCCCAGCATCTTTGGTGCCCTCCACTCTATCCTTTCGTCCCCTTTTAGCTCATGAATTAATGACTCGTTACCTTAGGGAGTTATCTATCCCTCGGCTGTTCTTTCCATAAGACATCCTAGTCTCCATGGACCAAAGAGTAGACCCACAAAAGACCACAGAAAAATCCTAGGAAGAACATCCACACGACTCAATGATTAAACAAATAGCTACTGAGTCCCTACTATGTGCAGGCTCTGTTCTGGGCAGGGGACACAGCAGTGGCTAAAAGAAAAGCCATGTGAGCCAGGCGTGGTGGCGCACGCTTGTAATCCCAGTACTTTGGGAGGTGGAGACCGGAGGATCCGGGTTCGCGGCCAGCCTCAGTGCGCATGTGCGCGCGATCGATCGATGGATCGATCTATCTCTCTCCCTCTCTCTCTCTCTACCTAGTGAGGCCCTCCGCAACTTCGTGAGACCCGGTTTCAAAAATAAAGCATTAAAAAATAGGGCCGGAGGTGTAGGGCAGAGGTAGAACGCCCCTGCGTTCAATCCCTGGTACCGCAAAAAAAAAAAGAAAAAAAGAAAAAAAGAAAAGCCAT
Source organism: Glis glis (assembly GCA_004027185.1). NCBI lineage: Eukaryota > Metazoa > Chordata > Mammalia > Rodentia > Gliridae > Glis > Glis glis. The sequence continues at coordinate 77,549 of PVJS01001143.1, read as the reverse complement.
GTCACAGAGCTTCCAGTGTGAGCACACCTCAGGGCTCTCACTTTCTCCTAACTCAGCCTGGAGCACTCTGCCCCCAGAAATCTGCACGAGTCTCTTATTTCCTGACCTCCTTCAGCTTTCTACTACATTATCACCTCCTTTGTGGGGCCATCACCCGCCTTCCCAAACTTGCATCACCTTCTATGAATCATCCTTCCCTCCTTTTTCCCCCCTCCATAACACGTTCCATCATCTAACATATTGTATGTTTCTCTTATTTTTTCTTCCTTAATCATCTTTTTCTCTTCCCACTAGAAGCTAAGCCTGAGAAGGCAAGGACTTTTTTTTGTTCACAATGCACCCTTAGTGCCCATGGCAATAACTAGCATGTAGTAAGCTTAAAATAAACCCTCCAAGTTCACTCACATGACAAACAAGCATTTCAACACAGATGAATACACAGTCACTCCAGCACGACTGTACTCATCATTACAAGACACGTATGCTTTCCTGCACAGCCAAGTGTAAGCTTCTTATTTTGAACATAATGTTTGGAAACCTCTAAATGTCCAAATTGTAGATATTTATCTTTTATTTGGTTTGTTTTAGTTCTCTGATCATAAATTCAACATGTCTCTCTTGTGTTGAGCATCTTCTTCTTTTCATACTAAAGCCATTTCCCACAGAACCCATAACCACTTACAACATCCAGCTAGTTGTACGTCTATTCACAATCTCAAATAGCTCTATGATGCATGTGAAGGATGTCAAATGTCTAATCCTTGTATCTTCCAAATGCAGTCTTTTTGACTTTTAAAAACGGGCACATATATAAATTAAATTTCATACCTCATAAAACCTTGCCATGCTCTTTCTCCAGTATTCTTCATAAATAGTTGGTTTCCAATACAAAGGTTTGAGTTAAAATGATTTTCAAGAAAATACAAAGCCCGTGTTAGAGAGTTAATTGAATGCTGTGCTTTCTATTTTCTAACTCCTGAGAAACACTGCCTATCCAGGAGGAATGAGTGAGAGAAGTCACAAGAGCTGATCCACCCAGCTCTCCGACCTAATTATGTGACCCAATGCTAGCCTTAGATTCTTCATCTGTAAAAAGAAGATGCTCTCTCTGATGTGCTCACCACAGAGATCTTCTGAGTCGAATAAATTAGTATTGGGATATGCGCTAAACAACAGAGCAACTGTCAAATGAAAGGCACAATGATTCTGGCTAAAGTTGAAGCCCTCACAGGCATTCCTCAAAGGACAATAAAGGTCATAGTATCCCCCGCCACCTTACCCTGTTAACCAAGTGTACTATAAGAAGTAATTTCTTACAGATATATTTTGGGATATACCTTTGACTGTATTGTCCGTAGGTTAACCAGATGAATGTCACAAGGCAAAGATGACAGTAATGGAGGAAATTCACTCAGCAGCTTAAGGTTAGGTGAGAACTCTGCTCTGACTGTCATTGGAAAGACTGGGTGGTTCAGGAAAGAAGAAGTTATATGACTGAGAAGGGAAGGATAACTGACTGAATTCTTTTCTTCTTCCTATCAAGAAAAAACAAAAATAAATGCTTAAGAGTCATATCATATTAACTGAATTAGCCTGACAAAGTTTAAATATAAAAATATATTAATACTTTGACCTTATTATATTTTATAAATAAGTCTTAGGAAACACACAGATTATCAAGTTCTTTGTAAGCAATATAACAAATACTGTCCACTTAACTCATATGTTTAAAATATTTCCTCCACTGAATTAACAAAATACTTTCCACATTTTTGGATAAAGCATAACTTTTTACAAAAACTCCCCAATTTGCCACAAAACTCTCAAAGTACCAGGTCTCACTGGGCATGGTAGCGCACACCTGGAATTCCAGTACTTGAGAGGCTGAAAGAGGAGGGTTGCAGGTCTGAGATCGGCCTCAGCAACTTAGTGAGATTCTCAGCAACCTAGCAAGACCTTGTTTCAAAACAAAAAATAAGAAGGGCTGTGGGTAGAACTCGGAGGTAGAATGCCCCTGTGTTGAATCCCCAGTACCACATACACGATAAAAGAGCCACGACTGTGCTATTCTACATCTTGCATGTCATCAAATATTATTTCCCTTCTCTCTCAGGTTACACCTATCATATTCCATGGTTTCACGTGTACATTTAATAAGACCATAAAGGCATGTATGGATTCAAAGCTATATTCCATAAATGTCACCAAACAATAGAAGCTAAATGTTACTTATGACAGGACCTGGAAAAAACAAAAATGCTCAAGTTCAATTTTTATTTTTTTGGTGGTACTGGGGATTGAACCCAGAGGTATTCTACCCCAGCCCTGTTTTTTGAAACAGGGTCTCACTAATTTGCTGAGGCTACCTCAAACCTGTGATTCTCCTATCGCAGTCTCCCAAATACTGGGATTACAGGTGTGCACCACCACACCTGGCTTTGAATCCGATTTTAAAATAGAAATAACATGAGCAGTTTATCTAGATCATCTGATTATTTTCTTTAAATTTGGTAATTCATTGCCAATTGCTTCACTCTATCATTGGGAAAATAGGAACTGTTATCTCTACTACTGCACAATTATCAAAACTATGCAATAGTACACGATTATCCAGTGTACTTGTGATGTATACTTCTGAGGCATATTTCTGTACATTTAAACATCAAATAAATTTACAAGGGATAGGGATATTCACATGGTGAATGACACACGAAATTAATTAAATCAGTGCTTAAGTAGAACCTTAACCAATAATGCCTAAGGAGTAAAAACAGATGTAAGACAAACTAGAAGAGAAAATAATTTATGTAGAAAGGTCCTTTGATCACCAGCTAAAGTTTGAATTTTGTAAAATTATTTTTGTGAAAATTAATAATTTTTTTTTTTACAAATAACTACTTTACTGATACTTCTGATTTTGCATTCTTTTTGTAATACAGGACTCAAAAGGCTTGGCTACTTTTCTATGTGAAAAGACAGGATTTATAAAGATAGGGAGCTTAAAATTCAGAATGTCAGATTAGCAATGGACAGAAGGGTGCTAGCAAAAAGCGACTAGCATTGTGCCAGCGGCTAACAGGAGACGTCATTACGATTCAGACCATGGGGAGAGAAAAAAAATTAAGGCAGCAGAGGGATGTTGCAATATTAAGATACTGACCAAAAAAAAATTAGGTCTGAAAGAGTTGTAAGAAAATGTATCCATTCCACATTCTTTTAAAAGAAAGATTAAATAAAGCATACAAAATAATATTCTCCAACAATACTGCCATTTAATGCAGCTTGTAGAATAACATGAATAGAAAGGGGACATTTTCAACAAGACACTTAAATGTACTCTTGGATCAAAGGACTTTATAATCTAGGTCAGGATTGCTGACAAAAATCACTTTCGAGTACTAAAAGATAAAAGATTCCAACAGAAAGGAAAACACCTGCCTCGCAGATTCCAGAGGCATTAAGTCCATTCTAGGTCAAGACACATTCAGAAAACCCTCGCTGGCTTTGTTCTGTATTCTTGGAGGAATTCTTGGGCACTTCAGTGAGCAGGTAAGATACTTCTTGACTGAGCATCTATACTTTAGAAGCAATAATGTGCAAATATACTAATACTGCAAACCAGACCAGTTCTTATGATTCCTGGTATTTTCCCAAATTAACCAATATAACAGAATGACTTGGGGAGCTTTTACAAAACATAGATTCTTGGGCCCTAACCCAAATCTACGGAGTCAGAACCTCTAGGGGTGAGGCCTGGGAATGTAAGGCTTAAAAGCCTCGGCAGGCGAAGCTCAGAGTCAGTCACACACTGCTGTGTGAATCCTTACTGAGAACTGCCAGCCCAGACATCCTCCCAACCCTGTGAAGGAAACAGAGCTCTTTTGGAATAAAACTTATAAACCTCACCCCTTAGCGACTTTTGGATTAAAGACACAAGACTCAGACTCAAAGGTGTTTTGATGAAAAGTCTTGTAAAAGGAAACAATGTCGTTTGAGAACTAAAGAGCCATGCAGTTTATTGCCCTTAGCAAGATAAGAAGGAGACACATGGAAGAGTCTGGCGCCAGCATCCAAAGAGTACAATGAATGGATAGCTCTGCTGGAGGCCGCGGGGCCAGTGGAGCAGTCTCACCCAGCTTCCTCCATTCACACACTTAGATTTACAGCAACAAGAAGCTCAGCAAGATACTTAATTTTTGTAACCTCCCAGAAAGGTAGCCTTCTAACTCAGTCTTAGGATAAACCCCAAATTTATAAAAACATACTTGTTAAGGAAAATGCTATGTGTTTAAGCTATAAATGGATTCCCTAGCCTTGTAGTAACTGATATTGCTACTACAAACATTATATGGTTTCCTGCTTGGAAAGCTTCAGACTGCGTAAGTCTAGCTTTCTCTGCAGCTTGCTTGACATTAAAGAGAATTTCCATCGCATTCTAATCCAAACCAGACCAAGTTGAGATCTCCCTCACTGGGTTGCAGCCCTTATTCTGGGAGTCAGAACTTCTTGCCAGACTCATAGATGCCCTTTATTAAGCCCCTTGAGTTAGCTGATCCTCAACATCAAAGGCTTCCACTACATCTCATCAAAACTTGCTAAATTATGTGAGATATTAAGAGGTCATTTTTTTAGTTATCTTTGTTTACTCATTTTGACCTGATACACAATGAGAACTTAATAAATGTCTGTTAAAGTAATCTATTAATTTAACAAGTACATGCAATAGAAATAAATGAGAAGAATATTGCAGTAGAGAAGGGTAGGGTAAAAAGACGAAGAGGGGAAAGGAGACAAAATAAACATATACTGAATCACAACATTTAGAGATAAAAATTTAGCCAGAGCTGAATACTGGTGGTATGTGGGCCAAATTTGTCTACAGACATGTTTTGGTAGGTCTACATGGTATTAAAAGATTATCTGTAAAAGCCAGGTGTGGTGGTGCACACCTGTAATCCCAGTACTTGGGAGGCTAAGACAGGAGGATCACAGGTTTGAGGACAGCCTCAGCAAGTAGTGAGACACTCATCAACCTAGCAAATAATGATATTTTGTTCTTCTTTGTTGCTGAATAGAATTTCATTGTGTGTATTTCCCATAATTTTGTAATCCATTCGTCTGTTGATGGACACCTAGGTTGGTTCCATAATTTGGCCACTTTGAATTGTGCTGCTATGAATATGGGTATGCATATGTTACTGTAGTTTTCTAGTTTCAATCCCTATGGAATGATAACTAGTAGTGGTATAGCTGGATCATATGGTGGATCCAATCTCAGTTTTCTGAGGAATCTTCACAGTGGTTGAACTAGTTTGCAATCCCACCAACAGTGCAGAAGAGTCCCAATTTCCCCACATCCTCGCCAACATTTATTGTTGTTTGACTTCTTAATGATTGCTATTCTGATTGGGGTTAGATGAAATCTTATAGTTTTGATTTGCATCTCCCTGATTGCTAATGATTTGAACATTTTTTCATGTACCTATTGGCCATTTGTATCTCTTCTTTCATGAAGTGTCTATTCAGTTCAGTTGCCCATTTCTTGACAGGGTTATTTGTTTTTTCAGTGTAAAGTCTTTTAAGTTTTTTGTATATCCTAGATATCAGTCCTCTGTCAGAGGGATAGCTAGCAAAGATCTTCCCCCTTTCTATTGGCTTTCTGTTTAGGCTCTTGATGGTTTCCTTTGATGTGCAGAAATTTTTTAGTTTAATGCTATCCCACTTATTAATTCTTGTTTTAGTTTCCTGGGCTTTGGAGGTCTAATTGAGGAAGTTTCTACCTGTGCCTATATGTTGGAGTGTTGGACCTATGCCCTCCTCTAGTAATTTCACAGTCTCTGGTTTAACTTCCAGGTCTTTGATCCATCTCGAATTGACTCTTGTGCATGGTGAGAGGTAAGGATTTAGCTCCATTTTTCTACAGATGGATAACCAGTTTTCCCAACACCATTTGTTGAAAACTGTTTTTTCTACATCATATATGTCTGGCACCTTTGTTGAAAATCAATTGGCTATAAGTTTGTGGATTTGTCTGTTTTTGTGCCAATACCATGCTGATTTTATTACTATGGCTCTGTAGTATAGTTTGAAGTCAGGGGTTATGATGCCTCCTGCATGGTTCTTATTGATGAGAACTTTTTTGGCTATTCTGGGTCTTTTGTTTCTCCATATGAAATTAATGACTGATTTTCTAGGTCTATGAAAAATGATATTGGTATTTTGATAGGGATTGCATTGACTCTGTAGATCACTTTTGGCAGAATGGCCATTTTGATGAGTGCTTATCACTTTGAGTCTCTGTTCTTACCGCCTCTCCGCAGAACCTCTAACAACAGGACTCACTTCTGTTTTGTCAGCCAGGATTATTCCAATGAGCTTTGTCAAGGCTTCCCATTAAAACCCCTACTTTTCCAGAGAGTGTCTCCCCAATTTACTTTCCACCATCAATAATTCAGATCTTACAGTTTGAGTTGAAATTAAAAGTGCTTTGTAGAAAAATAGTTACATTATATATAAAATTTCTTAATCAACTCTTTTTAATCAATTTCACTAGAAATTAAAATGTATTTTCTCTTCTCTAATTCGTTCTTTATATAAAAGAAGCTATTGATTTAAGCCCCAGAATCTATAGTTGAGTAAAAGAAAAAACTTAACCAACATTAAGATTATACAAACATTGGATCAAATTTAAATCAATTACCATCCAAGGAGTTTTGAATGAGAATCAACAAATTATTTAACTTGTAAGTGAAAGCTTTATAAATCTGACGTGAACATTTTTATTGCCAGAGTTAACAGAAGTTCTACAGATTAGTGTCAATATAGAGAGAAAAACACATAAGCCAGAAACATTTTCAGGAGGAGCAAAAGACAGGAGCTGCCAACACTCAGACAATGATTTTCCTATGCAGTTTTAGCTTTTAAAACAAAGCAATCTTGTCAGTAATTGATTTCAACAATAAGTCTCAAGAATTTGTATAAATTTTGACATCTAAAATGGACATTACTTTTTCTTTTTTTTTTGCAGTACCAGGGATTGAACGCAGGGGCTTTCTACCTCTGCGCTACACCCCCAGCCCTGTTTTTTTATACTTTATTTTGAAACCGGGTCTCACGAAGTTGTGGAGGGCCTCACTAAGGAGAGAGAGAGAGAGAGAGAGAGTGAGAGAGAGAGAGAGAGAGAGCTGAGGCTGGCCGCGAACCTGGATCCTCCGGTCTCCACCTCCCAAAGTACTGGGATTACAAGTGTGCGCCACCACGCCCGGCGGACATTACTTTTTCTAAAAGATTCTAAATACTGGAATTACTAGCTGGAAAATTAGCTGTTTTCATTCCATTTAATCAGTATTTTATTTACAGAATGTCTGCCCCGGGCCAGGAGGCTGTGTGGGACACCTGAAAATGAAGTAGACAAGTCCCTGGAATCTGGTAGAAAAACATCTAGTACGGATGAGGAGGCAACAAGCAGAAAGTGCAATACAGTGGCACAACGTGCTATAACAGCTTGTTCACCCACACATTTGTGGATCCATTCGTGTGACGTATGTTAGGTGCTTCCTCTGATAGGAACCATCCTAGAAGCACAGAAAGACATAGTCCCCATTCACATGGAGTTTATGGTCCAAAGGAGGAGAAAGAAAATGATCAAATTATCTTGAGCATGCATGGAGGTTAAATGCACAGTTCAGAGGAAGCATGAGAGAAGGGGATGTGATGTGGTCAAGAGGCAGCTGATGAAGTGAGCTCTGATCTGAACTACTCCGAAGAGTTCCTGGGCGGAGGCTGAAAGAGCACGTGCAAAGGTGCCATGAGGGAAGAGGGCATGGGAAGAATCTGGAATGAAAGAAAACCAGTGAGTCTAAAAGCAGCAATGGAGAAAGGCACGCAAGATGCCTAGGGACAGGCAGATATTGATGGCAATGAGAAGACCGCAGAGGGGCTAAGCAGGGGCAACAGGGTTAGATCTGAAGTAGGAAAAAACCCAAACAAAAAATTATTCTGCCTACTGGGTTAAGAATAGCTATGGCAGAAAGAGAAGGGTAGGGTGGATGTGTGTAGGCCAGATCCAGGAAGTACTCAATATCAGTTTAGATCAGTGACAGAAGTAAACAGTCTGTGGATCTGAAATATTTAGGTGATGAGATACTGCTGGGAGAAGGGCTGCTGGGGAGAAGTATCTGTCAGAAGTGTCCATCCCAGCACTGGATGAATGGTGTGCTTGTCAACAAGAGGGAATGCTGGAAAAAGGGCAGGTTTGTGGGGAAAGAGAGACCATGAGAGTGGTCTTGGATCTGTCAAGCTTGAGGTATATTTATAAACATAGAAGGAAATATCAGGAAGAACTAGATAGAGGTGTTTGGAGATCAGAGTTAGACCAAGCTGGGGATATGTGTTCTGTGGGTTCCATCTGCAAAGAAATAGTAACTGATACCACAAGGTAGGAGAGATTGCCAAGAGATGGCATATGAAACGAGAAAAGGAGAAGCCAGGGGTCAAGCCCTGCGGACTCCAGTTAAGAACTATCAGAGAGTTAAAGGACTGCTGGAGAGACAAGACGAAAATCAAGCAAGCATGGCACGGTGGAAGCCCTGGCCAGGCAGGATTTTCGCAAGTCAGCGTCAATGCTGCTGAAGGGTGAAGTAAGATGAGGACAGGAAATCTCCACTGGACTTGGTGACACTGGCAAGCGCTCTCTCCCTGTGTGATGGAGGCTAACGCCAGACTGAAATGAACTTGATGTAAGAAGGAAGCGATGGAATGAACTCAGCTTAGAATTTGGGCCAGTTGGTGGGAGAGGACGGCAGCACGGGAAAATGAGGAAATGAGAGTGAGAGTCAGAGTGACGGCTGTCTTCTGTTTTTATTTTTAATGGAGGCACAGATTGCGAAAAAGATAATGGGAAAGTCTCCTAGGGAAGTGCTGGCTATGGGGCAGGGCAAAGGGAAGGGAGAGGAGGGACAGTAAAAGGATGCTGACAGGAAGGGGTAAGTGCCAAGGACAACTGGAAGGACTGGTCTAAGATGAAGGGAGGGTAAGCGTCTCTACTGTGAAATGAACAGCGGGAGATGACTTTCAGTATCTAGAACAGAGAACTCTGTGTAACGGCTATTCTGTAAAGTGGAAGGTGAAGGAGGCCCCTGGCTGAAAAGAGTAGAAAAGACTGGAAATGGCCAGTGCAGAAAAGAGAATAGGGTAAAGAGGAAAAGGGCCACGTCCAGGGCCATCTGAGGTACATAAGCGGCAATTTATGGAGAACTCTGAGGACCAGGACAGCCTGGCTTTTGCCAGGTCGTTTAATACAGGTGCTGATTTTTTTCTTAGAAGAATAAAACTGATTATGGAAGCAGATGAGTAACTCAAGTAACTCCATTTTCAATAAAGGAATCTAAAACAAAAAAAGACTACTAAAGTTTTGAATACATTTTATCAAATTCTCCTAAGTATATGATTAAACTCTCTTTAATTCTTATTAGCTCAATCTTTTTTTTTCCCTTTTATTGTGGTGCTAGAACTGAACTCAGGGGCACTCTACCTCTGAGTTACACCCCCAGACCTTTCTGTATTTTATTTTAAGACAGACAGGATCTCACTAAGTAGCTAAGGCTGGCCTCGAAATTTCTATCCTCTTGTCCGAGCCTCCCAAGTACTGGGATTACAAGTGTGCACCACTGCACCTGGCTACCTCTTTTAATTCTTATTTCTTTCAAAATAATTTCATGAAGCCGGGCGTGGTGGCGCACGCCTGTAATTCTAGTACTTGGGAGGCTGAGACAGGAGGATCACAGGTTCGAGGATAGTCTCAGCAAGTAGTAAGACTCTCATTAGCCTAGAGAGATGCTGTTTCAAAAACAAAAAATAAAAAGGGCTGGGGGTGTAGCTTGTAGCTAAAATGCCCCTGGGTTCAATCCCCGGCACCACCAAAAAAAAAATTGAAAACCACCCAAACTGCTTCCTTGACATTATATTTTATCTGTATAATAAGCAAAAATAAAAAGATCTAAATGTAGGTCTTAACAATGTTTATAATTGAAGTTTTTTCTATGAATGTGGACTAATATTACAAAGACACCTCAATAATGGAAAAGGTAAAATTTAAAAAGGAGAAAGTCATCATTTCAACTTTTGGGTGACAAAAACAACCAACATCAGAACATGCTAGTTTTTTTCCCTACCATTTTCACGCCACTTCTTTTTTCTAGTAGTATTCGAAATAAATTAGCTGTAATCTTATTATCAAGGACACCTTGCCCAAGGCCACGATTATCATCTTGCCTGAGTCTTCGATCCATGATGACTTCAATATGACCTAACAAACAAACAAACAAACAAATAAACAAACTGGCCAGGATTATTTAATAAAGATATTCAATGGGGATCATGTAGATAGAAGGCACAACATCTTCCTTTAAATTTCTTCCCCCATTAAGGAGGTGAATCTATACACCCCTGGTACTATGGGCTTCTCTTGATAATAGCTCAAAGCAGCTACTATAAATTCATAAAACAGAAGAGCATTTTTATTCTTTATTCATTAGTGTTTCTTATCAGAAACACTAATGAAATTTAAAAATGGAACAAGTCAGACCAAAACTTAAGTGAAACATTTTCAAATTTAATTTGAAAAGCCTGAAGAACAAATTAAGTTCTCCAAAACTTTTACTGGCAGCATTTGCAACAAAAATGTTTACCAGGTTTGTCAGGAAATGCATAGCACACATGGAGGTTAAGGTACATATAGATGTGCAGGATCTAAAACAGATTTGCGAATAAAATATAAGCTATTTGATATGTGGCAATTCTCCAAAGAAACCCTAGATTTTGGAGACATGCAGCCACGTGTGCCCATCTCTGATACTGTGTAGGCAGCATCACCATTGTCCTGCCAGTCTTCTGGCTTGAAAGGGGTCATACCTGGTTCCTTCATTTGCTATGCAATAATTCCACATTTCCTCTAGTTTAAGCTTATTGTATGCTAATGATTAGGTTACAAGATTACAAAATGAAAAAACTAAAATCAGAACCATATGGTTACATTTAAGATTATACTCAAATAAGACTTTAAAAGCTAAAGTTACATATGCTTTAGAAAAATACATGTATATTGATCCATATCCATTACTGTACTAACGATCATTTGACATAAAGGGGAAATAGCTAACCTAAAAGATTTTACTGTTACTCTTATATAGTCAAACCAACTCTTTTTAAAAGTTTCTTTCTTCTTAGCTTATGTGTCCAGTACATATGATTAACACTGAAGACTAGAGTAATTGTTACTCTCTCCATATTTTACAAGATAGCTGTCTTGGACTCACTCCCCAGGTACAGGGGCTAACTTCCCATGTCTCCTAAGAGCATGTTACTTCACACCCAAATCACCCTATCAATCTCTTCTAATTCTTCCTCTAATTCTTCCCCCAAATATTAGTCCACATAACACATGACACTAAGTAATGTCCTGGATTGTACACAAATTGCTTTTAATTCAGTATTTGGGTGTTCTAACAGGCAGAGGAGCTTGATTTCTCATCCTGTCCTCACCAGGAAGCAGGATAACACTGCTTAGGTTATCACTGCCTGCATCTAATTTAAAGCACAACTTTGAGAATTTAAGGCAGGGTTGAAAAATGGATGGCGCCAGAGTCATAGGGCACAAATATGTTTTATGTTTTTCCTACAAGGTATTTTTAAATTATGTAAATGTTTACAGATTGGATAACTTCATGTAAATTTCCAGACATCTGGACTCTTCTTCAAAAAGTGAAAAATTTAGCAACATGGGTCCCCATTCCTCACGGTGAAAATGAAAGAGCACGCTGTCGTGGCTGCCCCCGTGCACATGGGAAAACGCTCTCCAGTGTGCTCATGCCCCAACAACTCCGTCAACCAGTGATGAGAAGTTATTATTTTCATAAGTGAATTCACGTCTTTATGGCCTAAGTTGACATGATTTCGTCTAATGAAGAGCATAAACAGAATGAGAAGGAGCAGCTTCTTTGTGTGTGGAAGCACAGTATGCACGCAGATGCCTAATGTAAAACGTAGGCTTGTGTGAAAGGACACATCAGGTATCTACACTCATTTATCTGCCTGGCTCCCTCAGACATTTATTTTTAGCAACTCTTAGTAGGTGAAAAAGAGCAACTGACTACATGTCTGATAACCAAGTAAAACTATGAACTTAAATGATCAAGATCTCTCAATTGAAAGTTTTATAAAAATTAATCAGCATCTACTATCTATTTACTCTTTCTCTGCATTGCTCTACTCCCTTTCTTCTTTCAGGAAGTAGTGGGGTAGAAAGACCACACTTCAGAAAAGAACTTAAGTTTGAACTACAGCTTCACACCTATGCAAATTCAGGCAAGTTAATCTAAACCTTTGGACCCAGGTCCCCACATCCAGTGCATCACGGTGATGACAGGGATCTCTGCAGATACCAGGCTATCAGGAGATGCAAGCTGTCCTTAAAAACAACCACGTTGAGCAGTTTTAGGTCCACTGTTCTTCACCTGATGATTTGGAAATCATTTTGTACTGTTCTCCCAAAACCTAAAATTAACTGACAGTCTGGTTCTTGAAAGAAAAAAGCTGGAAAGAAAACAGGCTGGTTTTAAATGGAGAGGATAACTAATACATTTAGCCACAGGAAAATTATATACTTAGAACTAAAACTTTTCAGAGTAGTAAAGAATTTAACACATACCATTTGTCAAACTGGAAACACCTAAAGACTGAGCAGAGAGCAGTGTCAACCGATACTCAGTGTCCTGGATATAAGCCATTGTGGTCATGGGGTAGACATTTGCTTGAAGAGGCAATTTTTTCATTGTCATTCTAGGTTGAATCTATAAAAATAAAACAATTCTCTTTTTAAAAATGTAATCTTTACATATATACTTTTACAGGTATTATTTAGTGTTGAGTTCTCTTCTAAAGAGAAAAGGATAACTTTCTTTTTTCATCAAGCAAAGAAATAATTAAAAAATTAAAATGTTCCTTAAAACAGTATGAAGAAAAATCATGAGGATCTTAGAAAACAATTTTTAAGAGGGAAAGGCAGTTTGTCCAGATTTTAGAAATAAGCATTTCTATTTAAATTCAGAATAGAAGTGCCTAACAAAAGTCTTCTAGCTGTCCCATATTTGCATAAAACAAATTATAAAGGTATTAAGTATTCATTTCTCATCTAAATCTAACATACTGCTTTTGTAATGAATGCTAAGCATAATAGCTCTGTATCCCCTTTCAAGAACTATCTCCTATTATTCTTGAATCAGTTTTAATAAATACCATAGATCTCCCCACCAAATCCTCTAACATATTACATTATAATCAAATGCATATTTATATTTAAAAACCATTCAACATTTATTCTTGTTTCAATGTAGGTAGTTCTAAATTCTAATTTCTCATAGTTTAGTACTTGAATGCATAAAATAGAACTTTATCTTTTAACACAGACTATCAGAACACCAAAGCCAGTCTGGGTCACAAGGACTAACTCTAACTTCAGGACTCTGTTATCAGTAAATCTTATACCACTTATAAATGCCATCTCCTAGCCAGCTAGGCATGATGGCATATACCTATAATCTTAGTAGTTGGGAGGCTAAGACAGGAGGATCATTAATTTGAGGTCAGCCTCAGCAAATTGGCAAGACCCTGTTTCAAAAGAAAAAATATAATGGGCTGGGAGTGTAGCTCAGAGGAAGAATGTCCCCTGGGTTCAATCCCCAGTGCCAAAAAAAAAAAAAAAGCCATCTCCTTATTTAAACTTAGGAAAGTTTGACATGAAACTCAAGAAAAGGAAAGGCACAAAGTTACCCTAAAAGTTAACATGCACTAAATGTCCTGACTTTAATATTCCCAACAACCCTGCAGCACGTGCCTTGGCCTAATGGTTGTACTGGATTGAATAGTGCTCCTTCAAAACTCATGTCTATCTATAACCCATGAATGTGATCTTATTTTGAAATAGAGTCTCTGCAGAAATAGATGAGACCATACTGAATTAGGGTGGACCCTAAGCCAATGCCCGGTGGCCTCATAAGAAGAGAGAATTTTGGACACAGAGAGATATATGCAGAGGCACATACATTGTGACAACAGATGAAGAAACCAGAGTGATGCATCTACAAATCAAAAGATGCCAGATTGTCAGCAACACCAGAAACTAGGAAGAGATAAGGCAGGCTATTTTTTATTTTTTTGGTGGCACTGGGGATTGAACCCAGAGGCACTCTACCTCTGAGCTACACCCCCAGTCCAATTTTATTTCTTATTTTGAATCAGGGTCTCACTAAGTTGCGGAGGCCCTCAATAAGGTATCAAGGCTGGCTTTGAACCTGCGATCCTCCTGTCTCAGTCTCCCAAGTACTGGGATTAACAAGTGTGTGCCACCACGCCTGGCTCAAGGAAGACTATTTCCCTAGAGCCTTTCGAGGGAATATTCCCTGCCAACACACCCTGACTTTAGATGTCTGGCCTCCAGAACTGTGAAAGAATAAAGTTCTGATGTTTTAAGCCAAACAATTTGCCAGGAAATTAATATACTGGGTAAAGAAACAACTGTAAATTGTTAAAGAAAAGAAAAGCTAACTTGAAAGAATTCTCCTCCTTTCCAATCCTGATCTTCCCATCCCAATTAGCCTGTATCCTTAAACTTATAACTGCCACAACTGTGTTGCTGCTCCGTTATCAACCCCCCACCTGTGGGCCTAGACTGCTAGTTTTATTTAAGCATTCTGTTTCCAAAGCTGAAAAAATGGCTTAAGAAATATTTAAGCTGGGTGTGGTGGCCCATGCCTATAATCCCAGCTACTTAAGAGGCTGAGGCAGGAGGATCCCAAGTTTGAGACTAGAATGAGAAACTTAGAGATCCTGTCTCAAAATAAAAAATAAAATAAAAGGGGCTGGGGATGTAGCTCAGTAGTAGAGTGACCCTGGGTTCAATCCCAAGTACCATACATATACAAAAATTTATATTATAGACTTAAATATAATATTTTCCTTTTTATTCAAATGTTTAATCCTTGAAAAGAAAATCTTGTATCTTCCGTTATTCATTTTTACTAAGTTTTCTCATTCATGTATACACCCACACATAAAAATAATTGCTTCTGTAAAATTTTAAGAAAAACTTTCTTTTGTATACAAAGAAAATGAATCACCATAAAGTTAGGGTTTCATCTGAAAACCAAACGGCTGTAGCAGAATTAACATGTTAATAGGAATGCATGTTGCAATTTCTGAGCTTTGGAAAAGGTTTAAATTTAACTTTTGGAGGAAATCTTAGAAGAGAAAATTATCACAACCCTTTCTACTTATCCTCAGTTGAAAATCAAAGTAAAAAGCATATGTTGTGAAATTATTTCTATTCATAGGCAAAAATTTCTAAAATGCTAATTTTTCAAAAACATGCTCATGTTTTCTGAAGATTTGTTGCCACACACATATACTCAGAATACAGAGGTTAAGGTAATAATAATTATGTTTCCTTTCTAGTAAGCTAATTCATATATCTATTTTAGCATAAAGAGATTTAAAATGCATAATGGACACCAAATCTCCCTTTGAAAAAATAAATCCTTGCAAATAGATGTTCTTAAAAAAATGGTCTTTCAAATATTTGAACCTACAATTTTTAAAATCCATTTATAAGTTTTATTTATAAGTTTTACTTATAATTTGTAATTTAGGCATATTTTTTAAAGTATTCAAAATTAATGGCCTATTATCCTATATAAAAATTATACATTAATACAACAAACATTTAGATATCTTAAAGAAAATTACCTGGTAGCCATTTAGATCAGTATAAAATCTATAGTTGCTGTTTATTTCAGAAGAAATTCCCATTGCAAGCTCTTGGTTAAATACATTTCGGATGTCCACAACATTAGAAATTTCCACAGACTGTCCTTCTATTCCTAAATTTAAAAAGAAGACACATTAATTAAAAGCAATTATTGACCCACCTTTCTTAAAAGGAGTGTAGAGAAGTCCTTCCAAAGTTACATAATTTGTTTTCTACTTTCTAGCTTTACCATTTCTCACAAACTAAATGATGTCACAATTTACCTTTTCTCTTTTTGTAATATTGGATGGTAGATAACATTTATTCAAAAATATACATAATTCAACAAAGGGATAAGGAGGTTGGGATGAGATAAATGTATATGACGTATGACAGGTCCCTGAATCTCCAACAAGTTCTGGGGGGAGGAAGACATTCAATGAGAAAAGGTCCGCCCTACTCCCAGTCAGTCCTCTTCTCACCTGCACCATTCTTTCCTAACAGAGACACTATAGTCCATTTCTCTACCTTCCTCTCCTCACACACTAGAAATAAGAGCCAGTGAAATTTATAGCTGGTTCAAGAGACAGTGTAATTGCCCACAATCTATTTCTAGGAAGAGAGAGGAGATCCAATGCAATGATTTATGAAACTGATATTAGCATATTAGTATTTGTGAACTACAATCTGCAAAGCTACCCCAGAAGTTAAATCAATTTTAATTGAGTTTGATATCTCTTAGGACCCCTTGTTATGGAGTGATCCATTCTGTCTTTTGCTATATAAAAAAGAGGACAGCTTGAAAAATTCCCAGATGTATCAAAATTATTATTATTTCTTGGATAAGCCTAAAGTGTTTATAGTACTGTTATGGTTTGGATCTGGAATGACCCCCAAAAGCTAATATGTTGAAACATGGTCCCCAATGTGACAAGGTACAGAGGTGGGATGTGCTGGAGAAGGTGGCTGACTGGGGCAGCACCCTGAGGATGGTATCTATCTGTTCCTGGTCCCATTCTTTCTCTCTGCTTCCCAGCTGCCATGTGATGGGCAGCTGTCCCCACCACGCCCTGCTGCCATGATGTTTCCGCCTTGGAAACAGCCAACCATGTACTGAACCTCTAAAACTGTGAGCCGAATAAACCTTTTCTCCTCTAAGTTGTTCCTGTCAGGTATTGTGGTCCCAGCAACAAAAAAGCTAATACAAGTATTACCTGTCATTCTACCCTATCTGTATCGTTAGGTCCTCCGTGAAGTCTTGGGTAAATTTCAGTGATGGAAAGAAGAGTTGTGAAGAAATCCGACATGCTTAACACAGATAGAGTGTATGTGAGAGATATTACAGGAACTTTTAAAAAGAACAATTAGGAAAGTAGTTATAAGAAGAGACTGCCCTATCCTGTTTCATAAAGATGACTTTTTGAAGTTCCAAAAACCTTACAAACTTACATATGACTTTATTTCCTTTACCCACTTTCTCTCTACTATTCCTCTTATGCTGTCATGCTGTGCTAGTAACCAGCAAACTCTTAAAACAAAGAAAGTTGTGTCGAGAAAAATGGGAAGAGGAAGAACAGAGAAAAGCAGACTTTCTTCCTAAGATCCAAGAAAAATCCCAAAAGCTTATAGAAAGTGACAGCAAATAGTTAAAGAAAAGAAGTTTGAAATGTAGAGTTTGTGAAAAAGAAATGTGAATACAATCAGTCCAGGCACTATAGGTTTCTGTGAAAAGTACGCTGGGAACTGTAAAATATAAATAATAGTAAGTGGGCTGAAGTCTCTATTAATAGAATCTTCAAAATGTTCATAGGACAACTTCTTGGTACATACTGCTCTTCCAACTTGAACACCTCAGCTGGAACTAACTTTCTTAACTCAGTTTCTTACAATGTTCATAAAACTGCCGTAAATGGAAAGAGGGATGGGGCATTTTATTTTTTTTAATGGCCACAGTCTGAACCACTGGCCTATCAGTTTAATCTATATAATTTTCCCTTCTGAGAGTGACCAGAAGAACCTGCAAAGATAGAAGATCCAAATATCTCCACCATTACTGGGAAGCTAAAAAGATCACATAGTTCAACAGAGTTCTCTTTGAACTAGGAAATATACTGTTCTAAATGCAAAATTTGCTTTTATTGTACTTACATGAACCAGATTATTTTTTAAATCCCAAATGAAATGCATATGGAATTTTAATAAACAAATATCTACAAATAAACTAAAGAGACCCAAAACACAAAATGTAGGTGTTGGGTGTTGTAGCTCAGTGGTAGAGCATGTGCTTCGCATGCACAAGGCCCTGGGTTCAATCCGCACCAAAAACAAAACAAAACAAAACAAAATCTCAAACCAAATGTAGCACCAGAAATTACTGTACTCATGTAGCACTAAGGAGCATAGACGATGACACGAAGTAACTCTAATTTACTGGAAACATTTGTAGGGTTTTAGTACTGTTTTATGTTTACTTCTCTCTAGAGTAGATATTCTCTCAGGGGTCAACAGAACACATGATATGAAATGAAGTCTTAATAAGGGAGAACATCATTAATTTCAAATCCAATTCATGTATCTCCAGAAAACATTTACAAAGAACATGCTTCAAGGAAAAATTAATAATTTCACATTACCTCTGGCAATAGTAAATTATTTCCACTGAGAGTCATCTTTCTTAAGTGCAGTATTATACTCAGATCCTGTTGTGGCAATGAATACTACAACTGTTTAAAAGGGGCTCTATGTCCATTCACAATTTAGCAAGACATTAAATTCTGAGCCAGTTCCTTTGGAAAGACACCAAGGAATGGTATAGCTGGATCATATGGCGGATCCATTCCCAGTTCTCTGCGGAACCTCCACACTGATCTCCATAGCAGCTGGACTAATTTGCAATTCCACCAACAGTATAGAAGAGTTCGTTTCCCTACATCCTCACCAGCATTTATTGTCATTTGATTTCTTGATGATTGCCATTCGAATTGGGGTTAGATGGAATCTGTGTAGTTTTGATCTGCATCTCCCTGACTGCTAATGATGTTGAACATTTTTTCATGTATGCATTGGCTATTTGTATTTCTTCTTTTGTGAAGTATCTATTTAGTTCAATTGCCCACTTTTGATTGGGTTATTTGCTTTTTTAGTGTTAAGTCTTTTAAGTACTTTGTATATTCCAGATATTAGTCCTCTATCAGAGGAGTAGCTGGCAAAGATCTTCTCCCATTCTGCAGGTTCTCTCTTTAAACTCTTGATGGTTTCCTTTGATGAACAGAAACTTTTTAGTTTGATGCCATCCATTTATTAATTCTTGTTTTAATTTCCTGAGCTTTAAGAGTCTTATTGATGAGTTTCTACGTGTGCCTATATGTTGGAATGTTGGACCTATGCCCTCTAGTAATTTCAAAGTCTCTGGTCTAATTTCTAGGTCTTTGATCCATGTTGAATTGACTCTTGTGCAGGGCGAGAGGTAGGGATTTAATTCCATTTTTCTCCAAATGGATAGATGCATATCCATGTTTACAGCAGCACAATTGATAATAGCCAAATAAATGGATGGATTATAAAATCATGGGATATACACACAATGGAATTCTACTCAGCAATAAAGAACAACAAAATTATGTTATTTGCAGGAAAATGGATAGACCTGGAGAACATTATGTTAAGGGAGATTAGTCAGTAATACAAAGTGAAGGGTCGTATGTTTTCTCTCATATCTGGAAGCTAGGGAGTAAATGGGATACAAGAGGGAATTTAGATAATGGGGGAGAAATTCCAGTGGACGGAGGGAGGTGGTCTAGGAGAGGGTGGAGGGAGAGGGAGAATTAATGAAGGAATCACTTCCATTGACATTATGTACATATGTGAGAATACTAATGCCAATATCAATATCCTGTATGGGGAAGGAGGAAGTGGGGAGGGAGCCAGGGGAAAGCCTACCAAGTGCTGTGTGCATGTATGTCACTATCACTATGAACTACATTATGATGCGAGACCATAATGCACCAATAAGAGTATATATGTTTCTTCTAATCACTTAAAAAAATTCTGAGCCAGGACAAACTTTTAATGTAAGATCAAACTTAATATGCTTACTATGGACAAAGCAAATAAAACCTGTAACAGGTAACAGTAACACAAGGTCCTGAGTTGTCAAAGGTAATTATTGTTTTAAGGAACAGTGTGTGTGTGTGTGTGTGTGTGTGTGTGTGTGTGTGTGTGTGTGAGAGAGAGAGAGAGAGAGAGAGAGAGAGAGAAGATTAGAGAGAGAGAGAGAAAAGATTACCACCTTTTTTATATCAAGAATTCCCTAAGGCGTGCCTCTGCCAAAGAAGGCTGTGGGATGGAAAGGAGAGCTTCCCAGGGAGCCGATATAGACCCGTGGAGCCCAGTGGTCTGCTGGGTCTCTGCAGCATGTGGTGGTACTGCTTTTACCAAAGTGCTTCTTTCTGGGTCTGGGTGGATGGGTATGCCTAAACCATTCTGAGTTTTCTCCAATCCTGGAAAAGAAATTGGCTCCTACTTTATTGATTAGATCATGGAGGGGAGGGAGGAGTGAACCCATTACCACAATTGAGCAATTAGAATAAGTGCCGTCTCACTGCTAACACCTGCCCTCTTGGAGAAGAGAGAATAGGCTGTTTTACTTATTAACACAGGCAATGCAATGTCGAATACAATCTAGAGGAGAGAAATTATAAAAAAGAGGCCAGAAAGTCTATCAGAAGGTACCACTGCACTCAACTGTTCTGCATATGCTGTAGATTCCAGCTTCCCCTCTGGAGCTGGGGTTGCTGTTTTTACTCCCCAAAGCCTATTAGTTTCTCACAGACACAGACTGTCCTGCACACTATCTTTACATTCCAGATCTTAACAACACTTTGGCACATGGAAAGTGCCAAATCATTGTTAAATATAAATAGTTGAGATATGAGAGCATCTTCATGCAGAAGTTAGCTGATTGGGGAGGAAAGCAAACTGAGCTATGGATAAAGTTTAAACAGCTGAGAAGATAAAGGAATAAGGATTTTCATAGTGGGCAAACACATGTATGTTAGAATGCAAGCTCTTCAAATACAGGGACCATGTCTTATTCAGCTTTGTGCTCCCTGCACCTAGAAGATGCACCATAGCGGGAAGATGTAAAGACACTAAGGAATGTAGATGGATTGTTTGTTTTCTTAGTGTAAAGTCTTTTAAGTTCTTTGTATATCCTAGATATTAGACCTCTGTCAGAGGGATAGCTTGCAAAGATCTTCTCCCATTCCGTAGGCATTCTCTTTAAGCTCTTGAAGATTTCCTTTGATGAGCAGAAGCTTTGTAGTTTAATGCTATCCCACTTATTAATTCTTGTTTTAATTTCCTGTGCTTTGGAGGTCTTGTTGAGGAAGTTTCTACCTGTGCCTATATGATGGAGTGTTGGACCTATGAAGTGGGCAACTGAAATGAGGAGACACTTCATAAAAGAAGAGATACAAATGGCCAATAGATACATGAAAAAATGTTCAACATCATTAGCAATCAGGGAGATGCAAATCAAAACTACTCTAAGATTTCATCTGACCCCAATTGGAATGGCAAGCATTAAGAAATCAAACAACAACAAATGTTGGCGAAGATGTGGGGAAATTGGGACTCTTCTACACTGTTGGTGGGATTGCAAACTAGTTCAACCACTATGGAGATCAGTGTGGAGATTCCTCAGAAAACTGGGAATGGATCCATCATATGATCCGGCTATACCACTACTGGGTATCATACCAAAGGGATTGAAACTAGAAAACAACAGTAATATATGCATACCCATGCTCATAGCAGCACAATTCACAGTAGCCAAATTATGGAACCAACCTAGATGTCCATCAACAGATGAATGGATTACAAAATTATGGGAAATACACACAATGGAATTCTACTCAGCAATAAAGAACAAAATAACAGCATTTGCAAGAAAATGGAAAGATCTGGAGAACATTATGTTAAGTGAGATTAGCCAATCACGAAAAAAGAAGGGACATATGTTTTCATTAATATGTGCAACCTAGGGAGTAGTGGGGACACAAAAGGGACTCCAATGACAACAGAGAACCCTCAGTGGTGCAAGGGAAGGGGAAGGGCAAGAAAGAAGTGAATCTATAGAATTACTGTCATAAACAATGTATACATATGAGATTATACCAACATCATTTTCAGTGCTACATGTGGGGGGAAGGCGGGGGGGGGAGGGACACCAAGAGCTGTGTGCATGTATGTTAACACCAAACTGATACTCATTGTGATGTGAGACTACAATGCACCAATAAAAACATTAAAAAAAATAAATAAAAAATCTTAAAAAAAAGGAATGTAGATGGAAAGCCTGGGTTCTTAACTCTGAGCAGCAAAGATGCTGATGGCCTTTGGTGAAACCTCAGCGTCATTTTTCATCTGCACTGTCTATTCTCTTCCCCAGTCAGATCTTCGTGAAGTCTATCTGAACAGGCTAATTCAATCCTGAACTTCGGAGTTAACCAAGCCCTCTCCAGCTCTCCAGATCACCTTCCCAGGAATATAGTCTGATAAACCAGATACCCCTTTGACCACATTCAACCAGTTCTAAGAGGGAGAGGCAACAGCTTGGAGAAAAAGCAAGGGAGCCCAGTATCTTATCAGTGACACTTAACATGTACTTAGGACATGTCATTAGCTCAAGATGGGATAATAGCAACTGGCCCACACCCATCTGGGAAAACGAAAGTGACAATGAGAACCTTGAAAAGAGGTATTTAAGTCTTCAAACAAAAGCGTAACTGAAATTTTAGCATATGGCTAACAAATCATATAAAATGAATCCCCAAAAAAACTAAGATTTAAAGTAAGGTTTTTAAGTAGTGTCTTGAAAATATGGGCTTTGAGGCAAAATAGAACCTTGTCATCTAATTTCCTCATCTGTTTTCCTCTGTGTCTGAGCAGGGAAGGTGACAGTCATCACTTCATAGCAGAAGTAAGACAATAACAGCTGTCATGAAAAACAAGGGCTTCTGATTTTGAATATTGCCCTCTCCAAATTTGGGAATATTTTGTTTTGTATTTAAATCATCAAAAATATAAATTTTTTCTCTATTATGTTTTTACTTTTGTGACACTGTTGTTTTTGTGAATTTTATCCAACTAATCTTGGAGTTGACCCAGTTATTAACTGACACACATTGTTTGGTTCAACATGTACACTTTAAAGGACAATTCTCACAACAGAGATGAACTCAGTAAGTCAGCATGGAAATGTCGTTTTTAAAAAGCAAATATCATCATGACTACGTATTTTTAAAAACCATCCATGTATCTGAGAGTACCAAAATAGAAATAGTAATAATTCCCACAACTGGATGACCTTTTTTTCCATGTTGACTTTCTCAACTTATCATCCATTATAAGATCTAATTTATCCTCTCAGGCACTGCTGGTTTCTGGGTCTGTAAATGTTCACATTGATTATTTCTCCACAAGTGAACATTTTAACATCTGCTTTCATGAATACAAATTTTACTTTTCATTCTGTTTCAAATTTAAGGAAATGATGATACATCACTTTGTTCTATTTGTAAAACCAGTAGATTAATAACTATTACTATGTATTGATCACTTACAAGTTGGGCACTAGTCTGCATACTTTATACGTGTGTAAATGCTTATAACATCTATCTAAAACACATATACATATATAGAATGTATATACCTGTTTATAATGTATAATAGAAAAGTATACCATTTGATCACATGGATTGCAAATTTAGGGTAAAGAATGCACCAATTAAATATGATATACTTGAAGAAGGCCTAAGAATTGAAAAATATACAACAAAACTGGAAATCTACCTTTTTTTAAACATTGATCTAATGAAACAAGGTTTTTGTGTTTTTTTTTTTGAAGCGAACAAACACCTACATCAAACAGTTCTCATCTCAAAATAGACAACAAACACATATAAGGCCTTACTAAAAGCACTTCCCTCGGAGGTGAATAAAAGAACTTACAACACCAGGGCTTTCTGAGTACTTTCTGCATGATCCAGGCCTGGACTGGTGTAGGATAGGGGAGAGAAGAATGCTGGAATAATCATGGTAGTCTGTCTGCACCGCCTGGGCACTGACAGTTACTGTGAACTCCCTCATACCCCCCCACTTGAACTTCTCTCAAGCATGCTCCTTTCCCAGGTGCCTGCAGACAGGAAGCTGGGCTTCCACACATCATTCCTCACACTGATCTTCCTGAAACAGTTCTGCCCTGCAGGCATGTTTCTTCCTTTTCTACCAGTCAGTATTTCTTCTCTCAACTTCCAAGTCGGAGGAGGAGGTAGCAGCAGAAGGGGCAGAATCATACCTCTCACCCACTCTAACTCCAATGGGTGTGGAACAAAGAGAATTTGAAATACTGGTGTCTGATTAGACTTTACCAGCTATGTATTTATAATTTATATAAATAATGCTCCTTTGCACTGATAACTCAAAAAATAAAAAGGTGTAATTCATTAAGAGAATGCTTCCATTAAAATTTATAAAATAAACTATCAAAATGGTAATATATCAATTTATGTTGCTTTGACCAATTGCATACTATTAATAACAATTTTTACCACCCAATCTAGAAGAAATGTAACACTTAAGAGCCTTAGGATGAGTTTTTAAACTTTAATTTAGATATACATACACACATACATGCATACAGACACAATGATTTTTGTCCCAGAAGAAACACTGACCAATAACAAGACTTTTAAGCATAAAAATATTAAGATAAGAGCCGGGTGTGGTGGCGCACGCTTGTAATCCCAGTACTTTGGGAGGCGGAGACCGGAGGATCCGGGTTTGCGGCCAGCCTCAGCTCTCTCTCTCTCTCTCTCTCTCTCCCTGTTTCTCTCTCTCTCTCTACTTAGTGAGGCCCTCCGCAACTTCGTGAGACCCGGTTTCAAAATAAAGTATAAAAAACAGGGCCGGGGGTGTAGCGCGAAGGTAGAACGCCCCTGGGTTCAATCCCCGGTACCGCAAAAAAAAAAAAAAAAAAAAAAAAGATAAAATTATGAGGGGGAAGTTGAATGGAAATATGAGTTCAAGAAGAAAATAATGATGTCGAATTTCTGACTGTCCAAGAAGACAGGCTTTTAAAAGTGCAGGCTTTTAAAAAATGCATGATTTGGTATAAAATAGTGACCTGTGGGTTTGCTTATCTTTAAATGTCGCTATTTAAAATACCATATCTAACATCCATTACAATTATGTGAATGTATAAAGAAAAACTAGACGCCAATTTGAAAACATAAGAGAGATGGGGTTCTTCAAACTCTTACAGGAACCAGGACATTTGACCTAACCAACCCCATTCATGCTTTGTGATTCTTTTCCTCCTTTCTGCCCATTCAAGTAACATTTCTCCAAGATAGCATCTCACCAACTCACTACTTTTATATCAATCTTCCCCAACTCCCCAACCCTTAATGACCACTCTTTCTCTTGTAACAGTTTCTGTCCAACTCATCATCGGGCCCACTCTTCATTTCAAGCAGATACAACACTTAATGTTGGGGCCTCATGTATATTAACACAGTTATTCCCCCAGCACCCCTGTGAAGTAGACTCTATTACTGTCACCACTTTAGGATGATGAAGACGAGGCGAGACAGGTAGTAACCTGCAAGGTCCAACAGCTGGCAAGCAGCAGAGCGGAGACTGGGACTGAGACACAGGGGCACTGATTCTGGGGTTCGAATCATTACACGTCCCTGTGTTTCCCGTCCTGGAGCCCTTCCTCAGAGTTCATTCAGTACCACCTGTGTTTGTAGGGAATGATGTTTCCCTGCTAAGGGGCTGTGTCTTCACACAGCAGCTGCTGTCACAAGGCACCCAAGAGAACCCGAGTTTGAATCTGTAACTAGGATGTGCTTTATAGTCCCTTAAAATAACCTTCTCTTCCATGCCTGTAGGGAATAATCAGGTTCAACACATAGCTACTTATTTCAATTTTTCAAGGTTCCAATTAACAGGAAAAAAAAATCCTTAGCAGTCAACTGCATATTATGATATTCCAAAAATGTTTTAATTACCTAAGTCTGCCTAGCCATAACTTAATGCTTTTTACTCTTAAATCAAACTAAATATGGAACATAGCCCTGGGAAAAAATAGGAGACTGATTGCAAACAATTTTAATATTCTCATGAATCTTTTTATAGAAATAAAAACAACTTCAATGAAACTCTAGAATCCTGCTTACAAGTGGGGTGCACTCCAGGGATAGAAGCCCCAAATGCAAGCACCCTTAGAAGATGGATTCAGAAGCAAGGAGTCAAGCACACGAGACTGTATGATTTTAGGTTTCATGAAGATGCTCTGACCTAACTGACCAGCTCCTCTTTTTATAGAATATGAAACTAAGTCCCTAAGAAATTAAAGGACAAATCCAAAAAATTATTCTAGTCTGCCTAGATCCAACACTAAGGATTCAGATCTCTAATTCCTAATGTGATTACCTTATATCATTAACTAAATGAAGCTCAATTTGACTCTCTAAAATTTGAGTTATATAATAAATCAACTTAGATTTATATATTCAAATTGCTCAGAGAAAAACTAAGAAACTCTCTGATTGCTACCTATATCCATGCAAAGAAATTATTCAGTCATTTCAGTCAAAGGAAAGTCTTTCCTCCCAGACCTTTTGAGAGCAGTTCATTACATTTTACCTCTAGGCTACTTGCTTTCTTTTAGCAAGACCCATTACACACAGTACTTTTATAATATGTTGGTGGAAAATAGGGCAAAAGTATTGCATTTAAGATATTTCCCTTAAAGGCTGAAACATGGTTTACACCCATATACTTACTCACAACCACCTGTCTAGGGAAACATTCCTGGGAGGGAAAACATGAAGATATACATTATAACAGATTTGGGACCTGAACCTTGTCCCAGAGAAAATGTACATGACACATTAGTAACCCATAGCAACCTAATTCTTCAAAGTAGCTGTTGATGTTAGAAAACTAGGGCACTAAATTCTAATAATTACAGTTCAGAAGACAAATAAAGCCACAGTTAGCAATGTCACTTACTGATCATTACGCTAAGGCAAGGTATGTACTCGTCAAAGTGCAGTATCAAATGTAATACAAGGGAATCCAGGGGCTTTTGCTTGTATTATATTGTATGTTCTAATCCAAGGTTAACGAAATAGCTAAAGTAACCTATTTAGTGATGCTTGGAGTTTCCATCTAAGGAAATATTATACTATAAGAAAAATGAATTCCCACCTCTCCCACATATTCCCCCAGAAAAATGTTATTTTTCTATAAACTGATCTTTTAGAAATCATAAAATGGTTCCAAAAGGGTAGTTCATTAAATCCTGTGTGCTGTACAGTAAGTTTCTCACTTAGCCTGATATAAGGCAAAGAACCATACTTCTAATGAACCATGCTGATCTTGTAGAGCTTTAGAAGCTAGTGAGGGCAAGGTTTCCTCTAGTATTTCTAGAAACCTTTAGAATGTGATGCCTGAATGATAATGAAAAAATAAGGTGTTTTTTAATAGTAAAAATGATGCTAAGAAAGAGAGAGCTTTCTACTGCATGTCTAACCATTTACCAACCCTGGAGAGAGGGCAAATAGAGAAACTAAAGTTAAATACTGAACCAAAATCAAAAATAGAGTTGAACCAAGGCCTTTCAACAAAGTTTGTTTCAAAATAGATATTGAACAAATCATTTATATAATTTGGGAGGTGATGTTTGATCTTTGTTCTTGATTTTGTTTCTCCCAAAGCTTAGTTTGGGCGAAATTCTTTTAGAGGATAAAGGGCCAAAGAACAACTAAAATAGAGGTGGAGGACTGTAAGGATATTTTGTCAGATTTGTATTACTTTCTTTTTTTTTTTTTTAGGGTTTTGTTTTATTTTGTTTGTACTGGGGCTTGAACCTGGGAGCATCTACCTCCAAGGTACACTTCCTGCCCTTTTTATTTTTTAATTTTGAAACAGGGTCTCACTAAGTTACTGAGGGTCTCATTAAATTGCTGAGGCTGGCCTTGAACCTGTGATCCTCCTGTGTCAGCCTTCCAAGTACTGGGTTTAAAGGTGTATGCCACTATACCCGGCTTACTTTCATTTTTTGAAAGACTATTTCAATAAACTGAATTTGGAAGGTTTAATATAGACATTCAATAAAGACAATTTGTAATCTTCACTCACTTTCTATTTATTTATCCTTGTTGCTGAGAAATAATAAAATATTTTCTATAATTAACCAGTTTAGTAGCCTAACACAATTATAGTATGTAATCATAAAACATTAACAGTCTATCTCCCTCAACTCCCATTTCTTCCTGGATCAGAAATTTGGTCCTAAAAAGAAGCAGGCTGTATTTGTTAATACTCATCTAATTACTGCACTTAAGTCAATTTATGGGGGGCAAGAATTAGCATATATCCAAAAATAGTTTCAAAAAATTTAAGAATAAATATTTTTATTTTGAGATATAATAGCTAAAAGTTAATGAACAAAAACAAGGAAGTTGCCTAAAGTTTTGTCTGCACCTAAGACAAAAGCCACTTTTTGTCTGTGCATTATTAGTCATCCAGATACCTTGTGTATAGAAGCCAAAGTTGAGAATGTTAAAGGTCTTTCGGGTGTTTCTCAATTAACAACCCTGAAGATCATCCTTCAACACCCTGAAGAGCTCGAATCTCTACTGTAGTCCTTGAACAGTGATGTTACTAAACCCCAATGAACAAGGATCCAGATAATATGAGCCCTCAGGCAATGGTGAAAGAGAAGGACAGGTGGAAGTGGGTCACCAAGACTTCAGAGAAGAGGCAAAATCTCCACCATCCGGGTAATCTTTTCCAAGAGGGAGGTCTGCTGAGAGGCCTCAGATACAAACGGGGGAGGGGACACAGTTTGGAAAAAAAGCCTTTCAGGGGATTCTGGCTCGTCATCTCCTACCAACTACTTTAATGTAGAAAAAATAATAACAACTGCTTAGGGCTAAAGAGAAACAAAAGACTTTTATGTCACTTCAGTTTTATTTATGCTGATTTCAGATTTAGTCCAGGCAACTAGAGAAAAACTCTTCCAGAAAAGCACTCTAAGTTAACTTTGCACTATACTTATTTAATCTGTCATTTCCCACAAAATTCTAAAGCTTCCTGCTTTCAAGCAATACGAATCTAATATCGGCAATAAATAACTAAATAAAATAAAAGGCTTCAGCTCAAGTTTATTCTACTCGCTGAGAAATCCAGAGGCAATATGAAGTCTGTACATTTATTTTTTTCATCATACTAATATGCCTAGTGCCCTATTTAGAACAACCTCTATTTCTTAACTAATTAAAAATGTTTTTCCTTTTTTATATTTTATTTGTGTTATAATTATACAACACAGTGAGATTCAATGTGATACATTCCGACATGCACACATCACTTGCTGTGTCTCCCTCTGCATCCCACCCCGTTAACCTTCACTATAGCTCCATTACCTAGAGGTCGGACTTACAGAGATTTCAAGAACTGGCATAAACTGTAATTTGACATTTGAAAATATTTTTTTTTCACAACTAATGAGCAGACCATAAATACTGAGAGAAAAAGTGAAAATAGGTAAGAACCAAGACTTTTTTTTTTTTGCGGTACTGGGGATGAACCCAGGGGCATTCTATGTCTGAGCTACACCCCAGCCCTATTTTTTATTCTTTATTTTGAAACAGGGTCTCACTAAGTTGCGGAGGGCCTCACTAAGTAGCTGAGGCTGGCCGCGAACCTGCGATTCTCCGGTCTCAGCCTCCCAAGTACTGGGATTACAAGTGTGCGCCACCACGCCCAGCTAAGAACCAAGACTTTAATGGCTGCTCAAAGTACCAGGACTGCTCAGTTTGGTGATAAACGAGAGGTGCCTGCCCCAAAGGCAATGTCCCTAAAAGCTAAGACTCTGCATCCAAATACCCAGGAGGAGAGACAATCTTGAAAGGGAACTTAAGAAGAAACGGAGCAGAAAAAAGAGGCAGAAGCCAAGCCAGCAAGTTGAAACTGACATACTGAGAGCCCAAGAAATGCCAAGGGCAACAGAGAGACAGCACTGCCGCTTTGGACAGGCAGGAGCCGGTCAAATCCCAGCGGCCTGTGCTCCTGCTAAAGAGCTGCTAGTCAGCCACGGGACAGTTCACTACCCAGTGGGGGAAAGAAGAGAGAAGAGATGACAACCATAGAGTTCTGATGAGTAGTTCATTGGGATAAGTAAGCAGACAAGTCAGATTCTGTTAATTTCCACATCAGCCACTGAAGCATGGCAGGAGGCTAAGCTACCAGCAAAGAGGGACATCGACCTTATACAAACCACCGTGTGAAACGAGTTCTAGAGGTCCTGGGTAAACCAAAGAAAACCCAGGAAATGCAGTGGCGTTGACAGACATGATTAAATAAAAGCAAAAGCAAATAAGCAAATATACTTGATCGAGTGGCTGGAATTTTAGGATGGGTTGCTTCAACATTTATCCGAGACACAGCCTATCTCTAAAAACAACTGATGAAAAACACAGGTAAATCCAACTTGGTGACACAGGTCTCTGCCAAAGTGCATGCCCTGCTACGTTCGAGGAAGAACTTTCTCATTAAAAAATAGTAGTTTTAGGCAAAATTAAAAATAGATGAGAACATCTTCTGTGTGACGTTAGTTATTTTTCACCCACAAAATGAAACATTTGGTGATATCCGTAAATGTAATTTTAGAGCTCTCAGGGGTGGCTTACTCAAGAGTACAAAAGGATGGTCAAAAACATTGTTTCTGACTTACCAGAGGTTAGGGAAACTCATTAACAGATTATTTCAGAACTACAGACTTTCCTGTATGTAGAAAAATGATGCAAAGAACTTAAAGTCACACTTAGGGCACAAAGTTAAGGGTCTAGTATTACTTTTCCTACTTCCAGAAGACCTTTTACTTCTTGGTTCAACCTAGAAAATCATGGATTATTCTGAAAATATATCATATTTTTTTTGCATGAGAAGAGTTTATTGATAACTAATATCTAAGGAAAGGCAAAAATAACATTTTAAGTTAAAAATTTAAATAGGAGAAAAAAATAAATTTAGCTTCTAAAATCAGGAAACTGAACTTCAGTTATCTAAAAATGCCCTGGGACATAGTACTTTTTGCTTCCCCATAATACCTAAAAAGAAATCAGTGCCTATTGATAGAGTTTATTATTAGTTTGTAAAATTCTTTGTTTTATCTGTATGAAGATTCAGGGAAATAATATTTTCCTTCTCTAATTTTTTTCAGCGTCCTAACATCAAAGACAATGTATTGTGGCATTTTATAAGGTACTTTTCTAAGAGAACTGATAACCTGGTAAATGGCCTGGCTATTAGAATTAAACTTGTGGCTGGAAAAGTACTCCATTTTTAAAACACTGAATTAAAAAATCAACCAACATAACCACAAGTGTGGATGTTTGTGAACTACAGCTTCACCCAGATCCCATGGAAGGATCAGTTGATGGTCCAGAATTACGTTCCTGAAAGGATCGAAAGTCTATTTCCTATTGTTTTGGTTAGTGATAATACTGCTCAATACTGTCTTAAGCTGTAAACAACTGACTGATTATAAACTCTACCAGATAAAGAGCTGCAAACAAATAGACCTACTTTAGAATACATTTCTTTAAAAGTTACATTTCTTTGATTCATACTATTGGAATACTTTCTACAGTTACAGAAACATGTGGGGTGTGTGTGTGTGTGTGTGTGTGTGTGTGTCTGTGTCTGTGTCACAGCTAGTCAGTGGTCCATTAATTGAAATCCACATGTGACATTATTTATTTATTTTTTAACCCAGGGGCCCCTGACCACTATACCCCCAGCTATATCCCCAGCCTTTTTTTTTATTTTGAGACAGGGTCTAAGTTGCCTGGGCTGGTCTGGAACTTGCAATCATTCTGCCTCAGCCTCCTGAGTTGCTGGGATTATAGGCATAAGCCAGTGGGCATGGTAACACATAATTCTATTTTAAAAATAAAACAAAAACACTGTACTGTTTTCAGGTTTTAACAATAAGATTTCTAGTTAATAAGCTCATGACTAAGGGAAATATAGCCAAATGAAAAAAGAAGATATACAGAAGAAAGAACATGTATATGGAGGGAGTGAAATGTTTTATCACTTTTTATTATCAAAAGGTAAATATCATATTTGAAAACATACTACAAATTTGAAGCCAAGTTTAAAAAGATTAACTCCTCTCTAAAAGCCGATTGCTAACTTAAAAAATGACAGGAAAAGCAAGAATCCAAGAACCACTATACACATGTTTCACAACTGTTTGTTTTCTTACCTTGTACGTTGTAGAGTCGGACGTTGTGACGAGCGTGGTTAAAATAGCTAGTCACTTCTGAATAAATACTTCCACGTGTCACTCTGACAAAGGGCGGTGTTATAAAAACATAAGGCTGAGGAAGAAATGACAATGACATTGATTTTAGCAAAAATATTTTTTGGTATCTAAACCTTTCCAAGAAATGTATATAGTTTCCAAACTGGCAAGTACATATCACCTAGTATTCACAATTTCAAAATGAAAACCAAACCTTATAGTGTATCGGAATATGCACATAGCAAAAACTGAGTACACTTTCTTGTCATAAAAATGTGGAATTCCGTATTTGTAAATGTTCACAATTTGATTGGCCTAGATGATCTACAAACATTCCTCCCAGCTATAAAAATGTCTACTTAAAATCCTTTTATACTACCCATATAGTTATTTATTGGAATTAGCAATCATTGTGTAGTTGTGACATTTTCCTAGGCTAACATATATTAGGGCCTCCTAATGCTCAGGGTTCAGGGCAGGTGGTAAGGATGGCAACAGGGAGTCACCTAAGCAAACAGGAAGCAGAAACACTTTAATCACAGTCAGGTTTACTAAGCTATAAAACATTCTGCCCCTTTATGTGAAAGAACTAGCTAAATATAAAGCAAATTCACAAACTTGAAAAAATGACTTGGAAACCATGGGTTTGGTTTTCATTATTTAAAATTTAAATCTAAGAAAATATGGGAATAAAGCAAATAACTTATGTGACCTGGGAACAAATTTAAAGTATTTGTCAAGAATTATATTTTAATTACATTAGATACTTTAGCTCCACAGTAACATGAAAAGCTAAGCTTGCAATGTGAACTACTTAACCAATGTAAGAGTTTCAGAATTATGTAATTTTATTCCAAACTTACTTCTTTGGTTAGAGAAAAATATTCAGAAGTTAATATAATACATAATAGTTTATAATGTTCTTGTGGCTAATTACTACATAGGTAGAAAGTGAGGGGAGATGAGAACCTGGGACAGTGATGTCTGGGCTACTTCTTTTTTCTGATATATTCAGCTGCCTCTCTCCCTGATATTATTTTATTCTTTTTGTAAAAATATGACAAGTCTCTTTATCCTCCTGACATTACAGATATTTAAATATAAAATAACTACTATTATCCATGTATAATATCTCATAGCACAACTACTTAAAAATATATATTATGGATAGTTAATCAACACCATGCCTTTCAAATGTCAAAAGCTGGTAAATGAGAAAACACTAAGACAGCTTACATTTAAGACCCAACACCCACACTGGAATGCCTGCTATGAGCTGAGAATTTACCTTTACTCTTCACTGACTTACACACACACACACACACACACACACACACACACACACACACACGCTAGATTCCTTAGTGTGCCTTACACAATCCCTAAAAATCTAATACTTTATTTTGGTCAGCAGATTTCTCTAAATTGGAGAACAAAAGTAACGTTCTCAGAAGGTAAGCCCCAGGTAACAAAACATTAAGGAGAATATTTAACTAACCTTGAGGTGGGGGAAACCTATACAGGTTTATAAGCAAGGAAACTACTCTAAAGAAAAAAACCACAGCATTACTACACAAAAATTACAAACTATTATGAAAGAAAAATACAATAGTAAACAAATTAATTCACACGTTGAGGGAAAAATTTGCAATCATCTGGAAAAAGAATGAATTTCACCATATATAAATAGTACTTAGAGTGCAACACAACACACCAAAGAAAAAAGGTCATAAACAGAAACACAAAAGAAACACGAAAAATAAATGAATGTAGGAAAAAAAAATCCACCCTTACTGGTAATCACAAATTCTTAGCAGGAAAATGTATTTCTGTTAACCTATTACTATAGGCAAAGCTTTTAATAGGGCCAATTCTCAGTGCTTGGAAAGGTACATTAGAGTTACTCAAAATACACTGGTGTGAACGAACACTTGCACAGTCTTTCTATAAGGAAGATAAGCAGTATGTATCAAAAAGTCTTAAAGGGCTTCATACACTGACAAAAATGACTCTTCAAGAAGTTATTCTCAGGAATCCATTAGAATTGCATAAAAAGAATGTGACAAAGCTTATTACAATGTTACAGTAGTGAGAATTAAGTACATGTGCAACATTAGGAAATTCTTGAACAAAACAGTGCATATTAAAATTGTGGTTCCAAAAAACCATGTCATCAGATTGTGAGCATTGTTACAAATGAGAAATAAAATATGTAAGGGCAGTAAGACAAAACTGAGTATGGAGGAAAGGGACATGCATAAAATAAAAGACAATAAAAAATACATCAAAACATTGGCAGTGGTTTTCATGGGGTCATGGACTAGTTGGTAAATTGTATTGTTTTCTTCATAGTTTTTGACATTTTCACAGTGTGCCACAGTCTACATTTAGCACCATTATAGTTAAGGGTAGAAAAAGATTGTTTTATTAAAGTGCTAAAAGTTGAGAAAATGGCCCAGTTTATCTCTTTCTCCCATAGGGTTTAGGTATTTTGCATCTGTACATACACTGTGCTGCACATAAATAAAACACAAGAGTACCCTAACCCGATTTCGAATCTAGCTTCTTTCTATGGAGTGCACTTCTTCCTTATAGCATCCTGACTGAATTCCAACTCTGACACATCAATCGTTGAACTTTCAAGTACAAATCGATAAGCATTAATAAGGGTAAATATAGCATTAGAGCCCAAAGTTTACCTACCCCCATTAGATGAACAAATGCTGAACTAATGAGATACACTCCTTTCTCCGTCAATACTCTTTCAGTAGGTATGTATTCCAGTTGCCATCTTAGCAGCATCACTTACCTGGGAAGGACCATCAGGCAGGAAGAGGTAGGCACCGCTTTTGTCTCTTTTCTCTGTGGTTCCATACCATGAAAATTGCACTTTCATTTCATGCTGCTTCCCGTCTTCTTTAGTTATCATTTTCTAAAGATTAAAAAAAATAAAGCAACTCACTGTTGAAATCTTAAACACATTGCATGTGATTCCATGTAGTGTCAATTTAAAAAAAATTACCCCAGGATAGATTAAAAAATACTAATTTAAGCTTCTAATGTTCAAAATTCTTGGTTAAACACCAAAATTTTATACTTGGCCTTAGGATTTAAAATTCTCATAACAAACAAAAAGTGAGAAGACATCTCATCAAGGAACAAAGAGCCATACGTATCAGTTCTACACCAGTGCTTCTCAAACTTGTACAGGGGTTTTGTTTTGCTTTTGTGGTGGTACTGAGGATTGAACTAAGGGACACTCTACCTCTGAGCTACACCCCAGCCCTATTTTATTTTGAAACAGGGTATCGCTAAACTGCTGAGGGCCTCTCTAATTGCTGAGGCTGGCCTCAAACCTGTGATCCTAATATCTCAGTCTCCCAAGTACTGGGACAATAGGTGTGTGCCACCACACCTGGCTGGAGTATATTTTATTTTTTATTTCCAATATGAATGGGCCAAATTTTTGAAAGGCATAATAAATGTAAACTAACAATTAAGTTAAATTTAAAATGATATACCAAATTATATTCTTTTTTTATTCTTAAGAGTCAATAGGCATTTTACTCTGTCAAAATGCTTTCAAAGTTTTCATAAATATTCCTAAACATTTATACTTTTCACACTTACCTAACAGACCAGTAACAAACACTCCATGAAACAGCACCACCCACAAACTAGGCCCACCCATAGACCACAGCTGTGAATGGTAAGTGGTCGCTGAAAGTACGTAAGGCTGCTTATCTATCCTTTCTCCCAGAGTATCTAGTGCAGCCCTAGTTAAGACTCCTCTGCATAGTAATCTACACATATAGTAAAAGTGATAAGACGTCTATGAATTTCAGAACTATTCAGAACATACCTTCATAAGCCCAGATTGATCAAACAGAAGTGTAATATAGGAGTTCTCTATAGTTATAGCTTCCACACCATGGTTCATAGTCTTTATGTTGAAATTTGCAGTATTTTCTACTTGACCATTATATAGGACATAATCAGCCAAATGTGATTTTGAACTTTTTTCTTCAACAATCTTATACACTTTCAGTCCCAATGGTGGTACATGTACTACAAAAGAAATCTTCAAAAGATATGGGAGGGAATTTATTATGAAGAAATGTTATCTGCTGAAAGGCAAACCACTTATATCTTTGGTAAAATCAACAAACTACCATCTATTTTTAAAAGAGGATAAAATACTATTCTATAAATGTTTTGATAACTTATGGGTAGGATAGTCACATCTCAGTTTATCCAGGGAATGTAATGCCCTCAAGTTCATAGGCCTATCAAAGCCATTAATGTTTTCAGCCCCTATATGAAATTTTATGACCTTCCTCAATTGTTTTACAGTTGTTTGTTTTTGTTTTTGTTTGTACTTGGGATTGAACCCAAGAGTATTCTACCTCCAAGCTACACCCCTAGTCCCCCCCATTTTAGTGGTTCTGGGGATGGAACCCAGGGGCATTCTATCTCTGAACTATACCTCCAGCCCTATTTTATTCTTTTTATTTTGAAACTGGGATTCACTAAATTGTGAAGGGCCTCACTAAGTTGCTGAGGCTGGCCTTGAACCTGTGATCCTTCTGTCTTAGTCTCCCAAGTACTGGGGTTACAAGTATGCGCCACCCACACCCAGTTCCCCCCACCCTTTTGAAACAGTCTCACTAACTTGCTAAGGCTGTTATATATGGTGATCTTAATGGATGCCAGAGAAGGAAATCCTCCATGAAGGTGAGGGTTTACTGTAAACAATAATTTTCTTCTAATTACTAGAAATGCTTTTGTCACATTATAATATTTCAGTATATTAAAAATGGTAAAAGCAATTATGTAAATGTTAAATACATTAGTTCAGTCAGCACCAGCCATCAGATGCTTGAAGCTCAGCCAACCTTGAACAAGGCATGGAGGAAGCACACATTATAAGACAGGACCCCTGCCTTCCAGGAGCTATTACACTTTCTAGATAGGATGCTTCCTATGAAATCTGACCACAACTTGTACTATGCTTTCCCTTTCTATCTAAGCACTATGCATACATAAGAGCAATCAGCAATGGCTTTTGACAAGAAGTGACTCCTTTTTAGAGTTCCTAGTATATGACGGTGTCTCTGGAAGTAGAGTTTAAATTGAACTGCAGACTCTAAATATTGAACCTTTCTAGTGAAACATGCACCCACGCGCGTGCACACGCACGCACACACACACACACACACACACACACCCCTATTAGATGAGTCCAGATTTTCTATAATTATATCTCAGGAAAAAGTACTTTAATTATCTTAAGAAGAAGTCTCTCTTTCATGATGTGTTATGTCACCTTTGCAATGAAAAGATGAAATGGTCCAAAGTTATTAAGGGGAGTATTTATCTTACTTTCAATATGTGTAATTGTCACTGAGTTGGAACCAAATAATAGAAAATTTTATGAGTAACAATTACTTCATTAATTCAAAATTTAGCTAACAGTACATATACTTAAAAAGATATACAATGCACATACCATACCAACACCACGTTACCCACTAACAATATCCTATATACCTACTAACTAACACTGATTATTAACATTTTGGGGAAACACAGGATTTATTTTCCTTTAGTGTCATTCAGCCAGTTAAACTCTCTGGTATTTACAGTTTTCACCACTTTGCATACATCAACATGATAGTTCAGTGGGCTTATCAGAGGGCTAGTATTTAGATGCAAACTACATATTGGCCATACTTTTTTTTTTTACACAATGCCTCTTTAAGTTCAATGGCCACAACATACCTCATAGGTGTCTGGCAAAACACCATGTTCATCCCAAACTGCAGAGACTTGCACCTCCAGAGTTTCTCCTAAGTCAGAGCGCACTTGCACATTGTGGGAACTCACATGGAGTGAAACCACCGACTTTCGGTCCTGTTCTAAAGGATTATAGACCACAAGGTACCTGTAAAAACAACTGTGTCACTGTTGGGATCTCACAATAGTTTTGCTTCTTTCACACTCTTCCTAAGGTCTCAGGTCATGGACTGTCCTAGAGCAAACTCATGGAGAATTAAAAGAAACATTCTGGTAGAACATTCAGACAACAGGCAATTTCATCACAACAAATACTGTATAGTACAAGGAGCAATGAACTAATGATTCGAAAGGACTTTCTAAAAAATAAAATGTTTAAAAAAATGGAAGCCATTAACAGACTTATAATAAAGCTTTTTCTATATCTCAGAAAATGACATATGAATATGATTTGTCATGTGTAAAAGAATCAATTCTATACAACTAATACCATGATTCCAGCTTAATCTTGCTAAATAAAAAAAAACATAATTTGTCTGTCAGCAATTTAGCCATAATTAATTCCAACAAAAAATCTGACATTGATTTAAGACCACTAAAACAATGTAAATTGTATGGCTATATATGTGGAATATCATAATTTACATGTGCATTTTATATACAAGGGACCTTTACTGCTCAAGAAAAGTTGGTTCTGGAATTTATTGGTAAAAAAAATGATGGGGATTTAGGTATAAAAAGAGAAATAAATACTATTAAAATAAGCTCAGGCAATATTTGTAACTTCATATAATTTTATTATGAACAAAAAACTCAATGAACTGAAATTTTTGGCAGAATTTTTTCTTTTTTTTTTTTTCGTGGTACTAGGGATTGAGCCCAGGGGCATTCTACCTCCGAGCTACACCCCCCGCCCTACTTTACTTTTGTTCTGAAACAGGGTCTCACTAGGTTGATGAAAGTCTCACTACTTACTGATGCTGTCCTTGAACCTGCAATCCTCTTGTCTCAGTCTCCCAAGTACTGGGATTACAAGCGTGCACCACCTCACCTGGCAATATAGGGGTCTATAGGGTTTTTTTCTTTTCTTTTTGGGTGGTGGTGGTACTGCGTATTAAACCCAGGACCTCCTGCATGGTAGGCAAGTTCTCTACCACTGAGCTATATCCCCAAGCCAGAATTTTTTCAATATTATACTAGCATATTATGAGATTCTTCATATAACATTTAATTTTTATAATAACTCCATTTGTTAAACATACTCTATTTTAAACATAACTCTTTGTTTTATATTGTAAACATAACTTTGTTTCAAATATAACTCTATTTGTAAAAAATACTTGAAGACTTTGTAATTTTTCTTACAGTCTACTCTCACTTCTCTGATAATCAAATAATTCTCTGCTGAGGCACCCAACATCCTTGATTTTCTCATCTTCTTATCTCTGGCATCATAACTCTGCCAGATCCTCACTGCTTCATGACTTGGACTGAGAATAGAAACATTCTGCACCATTATGTGAAAGACTGCATGAAATCTGCATCTTTGCATGATTATTTTACTTTATAATCATTTTAACATTATATTATTTTCAAATAAATCAGAATATTTTGGACTAATGTTAGTCACTGATTCACTAGTGAATATTTTCACAATTAAAAATATTTTCAGACAAATCTGTAACTGCAGAAACATAGACTGAATAGTGAGATAATAACCACCTCTCCCCCAATACATAGTTGCTATAGATAGAAGCAAGCTAGCACCTGTTTACTGTAATACACAGAAAGTTAGTTACTAGTGCTCTTTCACCCTGCATGTGTGTTTCTTATATATTCTTGCTTTCAATTGCATTACAAACCATTCATAAAGAAATAAAATGAATACTTACAGTA
The DNA here is from genome assembly GCA_004027185.1 of Glis glis. Classification (NCBI taxonomy): domain Eukaryota; kingdom Metazoa; phylum Chordata; class Mammalia; order Rodentia; family Gliridae; genus Glis; species Glis glis. Next base: position 37,668 of record PVJS01001143.1, on the reverse strand, counting down.
ACCAACGTAAAGAAAAGGACAACAGGAGGAAGAAAGGAAAAGCTTAAGAATGTTTCTAATTCCTATTAGTCTTAATAAGCCTATGCATCAGGACAAGACCTAACTTGTATCACTGTGCTCACTGAGGGTCCATCTGCATAGAGGAGAACAGATGAAGGAAGCCACCTAAGCCACACATGTATTTACAAAGAGCAATGAAACCTCCTACCTCTAATAAAACCAATTTTATTCACAGAAGCAATCCTCAAGGACCTGAGGGCAGTGCCCCCTCGAGAGATGTGCTCAACAGACTTATCTGAGGGACTTGTCAACCTAGCTGCACCCTTCCACTGCATTCATTTCACCTGACTCTTCTCCCATTCCAAACACACCTGGAGAATCACAACTGCCAGGATGCAGTGTTACCAGCAGGACTGCACCATATACCTATGTGCACTGGGAAAGAAAAACTGGTCACTCGTTCTCTGCACCAAAGATATTTAAACCAGAACCTCCCAAGTCAGTGATTTACGACTGAAACCCATGTTCCCAGAGGCTTACAAAGCTATTATGTGAAAATCTCTAGAAAACTGTGGCCTGAAGACTGGCCAGTCTTGTAATTCTGTAGAAGCCCAGAGGCATACCCAGGCACTGGTAGCACCCAAAGCCTCGAATACCTGTTGGAACCATCTTTGGATGCTCTACTACACAGAGCTGGTCATGAAGACCGTAATAAAATGTAACATGTGCCCAAGCAATAAATTAAGTGATAAATGTCCAGAACTCTGATTCCTTCCCATGGAAAATTTTTCAAATGACTCACGCTTAGAGCAAATAATACTTTTAACCATACATTTGGTTTTGTACCATATTAAATTTCTTTTTATAGTAAACTATGAACTGTTCTGTTTTGATTCATTTTAGTAGCTAATTAGTATTTGACCATAATGATGTTTCTACTGTACTGAATGATTATGTAATTATCATGCCAAGAATCTATTCAAAAACCAAATGTGTAGAGTATATAATGAGTACAATGCTGCACTAAGAAAATAATTTTTATCATAATTAGAAATTCACAGCATGTTCTTCAAGTGCATCACAGTACAAATTTATCTGACACACATTCAAAATCCTATCTATGTACATTTTAAGTAGAGTACAGAGAAAGCATAATCATAAATTGTATTTCTCTTAGAAATAAGTATACCATCACAAATTAACTAGATTCCATTGTCATATTCAGAAGTCAAACATTTGCTATACTGACAATATACCCAAGTTTTGTTAGGATCTTCAGTTGTGAATGAAACCAACAAGTTTCGATATCATATTATAGTATCACTCACTCACTGAAAATCAACAATGGGAATGGTTAATTTCTAACTTTACTTAGGAAACAATTTTATGGTAAGCTAAGAGCTTTCTATTTTTATTTATTTTTCTTCTTCAGTTTTCTCCACAGTAACATTAGCTTCTTAGCAATTACCTGTCCCCAACATATGTCTAGCCTCCTAGTTCTCACTGTGTCATCGGACCCCGACAACTTAGGTGTAACGGGCAATTATTTAAATTCTCCATGTACAAAGAACAAATTTTATCTCATGAAGAAGTAGCACTCATATGTTACCTGCCATTCAAATTAGGAGACAGAAGATGATGTACTTTGGCTGGGAGAAAAAAGAATGGAGAAAAATGAAAGGGCATCTGTATGCTCATGCCAAACTAGGAATAGTTTGATGAAAGAACTGGAATTCCAGTGTCAATGTCCTTGAATATTCTACCCAGGATGAGTATACGCATAACTGCTTCACTCCTTTTGCAGAAGTAATTCACACCATGTCATGTAAGGCAACTATGGCAAACACTGAGTCCTCTCTTGCAGAAAACGGAATCAGTGCTCACTAATGTGTGGACACAGGCTTCCTTCTAGGACTGGATGAAAGTCCTTCTAGGACTGGAAGCAGTGTGCCCCTTGGTCAGTGGGACCTTGAGATCACCACTCAGGGTGCTTCCTGTATATCTGGGGCACCATCCTCAGGACTGTATGGGCAAACTACAAAGCACCACCTTCCACCCTCCCCATAAGGAAACAGGTTCAGCAAGGTTAGGTACTTTGCCAAGACCTGCCCAGCTACAAAGTACCACAACAGGGGCTCAGCTCAGTCACAAGCCAAGTACATAAGTATCTTTTTGACAGATGGGATTTCCTAGGGAGATTCCCTTAGATCCAGATTCATTTGTGAAGAACTTTCTCCTTAGCTATAGCAAAGATCCCCACAGTCTCTCTTCCCAGAAAACTCAGGATGAACAAAAGCTATTTACATTTCAAGTATATTACATTTGTGAAAGAACACTTACACATGGGAACACTAGAACAGAAAAAAATCTTGCAATGTATACTAAGGAGTTCCTCTTATGACTTCACAGCATGTAGCAAGCAAAAACAATATGTGAGGAAACATTTTAAAAGAACTACCTCTATTTATAACTGTATAAAGAAAGATAAAAATGAAAAAATATTTTCAAGATCTCTGTAAGTGCAGTTTAGAACCAGTTAAGCAAACAGCAGAAGGTTATATGAAGAATAGTTGAAACTTCACATGCCCATCCTAGTACCTGGCACAGAATAGTGCTTAATAAATAGTTGATGAATAGGGAATGCAGAAAAAGTCCACTAGGGGAATATTATCTATGGGGAGTGGAGGGAGCGGGGAGGAAACTGGAGGGAAACACACAACAAATGTTGTGTGCATGTATGTATCTGTCATTCTGAACCTATGATATATAATTACAATGCGCCAATAAAAATGACAAAACTTGACTGAGGAACATGAAAATGAATAAAGAGTAATATCTTTCTAGGTAAGAAAATTAAAATAATACAAAAAAAACCCAACTCACCCCAAAATAAATATATAATTATGGTGCAAAAACACACAGAAAAAGACAACAAAGTAAAAGGCTGAAATATATGGGAACAAAAACCTAAAACATTTTCTATCTTAAAAATAAAGATAACTGAAAAAAACTAAAGTTATAGAAACTTATAAAGTGCTTTTACAAATTAATGGATATATATATATATATATGGATATATATATATATATATATATATATGGATATATATATATATATATATAAACACTCAAAGAAAAGAAACATGCTTCTTTTTAATCTAATTGAAGTTGAAAATAAATGATGCTTCCACTTCCACAAGAATTGGAGTAGTGGTAATAGACAAGAGTTCTCATTTCTACTAGCCAACCAGAAGAGCTAAATGACAGTGAGTAATCATTTTATTGAGAGCACAGAGAAATGAGGAAAAAATTCCAGATAAGTGAGCCTTCCGTAGTCATCTTCATCCTGGGGCATGCCAATTCTCAGCAAGGGAAGGATTGAGAGTTTCATGCAAGGCCTAATACAAAGTCTAGAGAAAATTACTTGGGGCCCAAGAGCATTTGGTTGGAACTTGGGAGGCTTCTAGAGGTACACAGTTTTTTTTTTTTTTTTTTTTTTGCGGTACTGGGGAGTGAACCCAGGGGCATTCTACCTCCGAGCTACACCCCCAGCCCTATTTTTTTATTCTTTATTTTGAAACAGGGTCTCACTAAGTTGCGGAGGGCCTCACTAAGTAGCTGAGGCTGGCCGCGAACCTGGATCCTCCGGTCTCAACCTCCCAAGTACTGGGATTACAAGCGTGCGCCACCATGCCTGGCTCACAGTGGTTTTTTAATCATGTACCAAATACTTAGCCTACACAAAAAGGGAAGCTAAACTTTTAAACAGAGAGCTTCTAAAAGGCTAAACAGAGATGTCTTATGATGTTCTGGGGCTTACCAGGGAGTAGAAAGGACCTAATACATCAGGCTCTTAGCTCAAAAACTTGGAAAGCTACATGAACAAGAGATTAAATGAATCAGTTTCAATATGGCATAGTCCTTGATTAGAGTAAAAACCTCTAGAAAATATTTTGTGGAGCTCTATAAATTTTATATAAAATGCCTAAAACTCAATACAAAATTATGAGAGAGCCCAAACTTTGAGGTTTGGAGATGAAGTGCCCCCAAGACTCATGTGTCGAAGGCCTGGTGCCCAGTGCAGCAATGTGCAGAGGAGGAAGCTGAAGAGGTGACTAGTTGTTGAGGGCTCTGACCTCACAGCAGATTAACCCCCCAAAAGCCGAAAGGACTACTGCTAAGAGGCAGTGAAGACTGAAGGCAGGCGGGGCATGGTTGGAGAAAGGAGGTCACTGGGGGTATGCCCTTGAAGACTGTATCTTGTCCCTGGCCCCTTCCTCTCTCCTCTCCCTCTCTTCTTTCCACTTGCCATGAGCTGAGCAGCTTTCCTCTGCAATGATGTTCTCTACCTCACCTCAAGCCCAAAGCAATGGAGCCACCTGACCACGGACTGAACGGCTCTGAAGCTAGGAGCCCAAAAGAAACTTTCCCCCTTTAATTTGCTCACGCCAGAGTTCGTGGTCACAGGAATGAAAAGATAACTAACACACCAAAAGACAGAGCCACATGACCAAACACCAAGAAAAAAAAAAAGAAAAAAGAACCAGAACTATACATGACCTAGATATTGGAGTTACCCGATCAGACTTTAAAATAATAATTTTTGCAAGAAAAGAAAAAAATATAAATAAAGGAAATAAAAGGTAGAAAATAAACACAGAATTAAATTCTACATGCCTAAATATTTGCAATCAACAACTTTGCAGATGTCTTTAACACAAGAGTACACTCAAATAATATATCAATACAAAAATCCAAACTGAAGTAGAGACAAAAATGAATGGGCAATACAAAAAAGAATGTGAGGGACACAGGCAACTCAGTGAGAAGATTTAATACATGAAATAAGACGAGTGTAGATGGAAGAAAGAAAATGGCACAATACGAATATCTGAACACCTAAGAATTTTTCAAAAGTAACAAAAGTGGTCAATCCATAAATACAAAAAAATTTGGTGAGCCCCAAACAGCAGAAAAGTATATAATGTTAACTATATAATGTTAAGTATATAAGGTTAAGTCCCTTAAAATCCTCAAAACAGGCAAAATCTTACAAGCAGCTAATAAAAATAAGACAATAATGTCAAAGGACCAATAAGAATGGCATTTAAACTGTTTTATTAAACCGTCAACCTCAAAATCTACACCCAGCAAAATTTTCTTTAGAAAATAAAAAGATAGCTTTAGACAAAATCCGAGAGTACTCGTTATCAGCAGACTTGTACTAAATGAAATACTAAGTCTCTCAGGCAGAGAGAAAATAATCTCAGAGAGAAACATGGAATCATAGGAAAAAAAGAAGAGCACAAAGGGAGGCTAAAATACATGGGAAAATATAAGTGAATGTCAAGTAAAAAGAAAAAAAGTAATAATTTGAATTAGGATATACTAAGTCACCCATGCTTCTCTATGGTAAACATTAAAAAAATAGTAAAATCATCTATAACCAACAAGTTAGGATGAAAAAAATATAGTAATAAAATTCAATCTAAATGAAGGCAAGAAAAGAGTAAAAGAACTTGAAGGAAATTTATAAGATTATTAGAAATAACTATTCTTAGAAGGTGGCATTATAATTCATTATTGCTTTATATATTCCAAATTCCTTAGATGTAATATTTGTAATTATGTAATTAGAAAAAATGACTTAAAAATAGTACCTGCCTTTGAATCTAATATTCCTAGTTTTAGAAATTTACTATGAGATAAACAGAAATATAGATTAATTTTATATCTAAACAATATATATATATTTTAAACTATCTAAAACATTACATTCATTAGCTAGTCAACATAGAGGGAACTTATGTAGTAAATGAAAGTATACTTATGGGTTGAAATATTAATAGCCATAAAATTCTCATAATTTTCTAAATACTAGGAAATGTAATATTAAATACCAAAGAATATTCTGGATGGCCAGTAAAGTAGAAAAACACACAAAACTTTAAAAGAAAACATGAGTTTATACTTCTAGATTCTGGAATTACAAGTGAATTTTCTGTATCTTCGTTTTGTACTTCTGCATGTAAAACATTCTACAAAAAGTATGTTTGTGTAGAAAATAAAATAAATCCTGGTTTAATTTTCTTTAAGTATAATGTCAGTCGGGATTTGCCCGAGGAACATCGATGCAAACTGATCTTAATGGTCCTCCATTACACCGCAGCTCAGAATCCACTTTTCCATTGAAAATATAAAAATTAGGTTACTGTGTACAGTAGGCAGCATAAATGGCCCCAAGCTGACTACACCCTAATCCCTAGAACCTACAAATGTTATCTCATGTGGCAGAAGTAACTCTGTAAGGATCTTGGGATGTGGATAAGCTTACTGGTTTTGCTATGGCAACAACAGGAAACTAATATACCAGGTTCCACTATTCCTATTGAAAATGGAGGCAAAGTTCCAGTTTCACAGCACAAAGACTAAAGACTTTTACCACCAAACATACATTAAAAGAAATCTTGAGTTCTGAAATGGGGAAGGGGTAGGCAAAGAGCAACAGGAAGAGCATGAGGGTGGGGTGGGGTCCTTGGAACTGCACCCAATGACTGAAATGAAGTGGGTCTAGACCCCTGACCCTCTCTCCCACAGAGGACTCCTTCCCACTTCTGCATCCACTGGCTACCAGGCCTGATGTGCTCACATTCCTTCTATCCCTGAGCAAGTATCCACAGCTAACAATAAGGAAAAGTAAGCCAAAACTACGCTATCTAAAAAGCAAATGACTGCCAGGCGTGGTTGGCGCAGGGTTGTAATCCCAGTACTTGGGAGGCTTAGGCTGGAAGATCCGGGTTCACGGCCAGCCTCAGCTACTTAGTGAGGCCCTCCGCAACTTTGTGAGACCTGGTTTCAAAATAAAGGATAAAAAATAGGGCCGGGGGTGTAGGTTGGCGGTAGAACGCCCCTGGGTTCAATCCCCAGTACCACAAAAATAAATAAATAAATAAATAAATAAATAAATAAATAAATAGGGCCGGGGGTGTAGCTTGGAGGTAGAATGCCCCTGGGTTCAATCCCCAGTACCGCCAAAAATAAAAATAAATAAATAAATAAATTAATTAATTAATTTAAAAGCATATGATTGACAGTTCCTTACAGTGGTGAAGGTGGTTACTCTTAAACTTTTAAAATTCTATTTATTTTTAATCTTTGAATACCTTATGCTGGACCCCACTCACTGGAGATATGCAAAAGATTTTTCACAGGTCCAAGACCTCCAGGTTTATAAACCTTTCTATTCTTATAAAGTATGACATCTTAAATTAACAGGCAAACATTTAACTGTTTTACCATAAAAATCCCTCTACCAACTACAGACTAACAATCACACTTATCTTCAATCACTAAATATTGAAATTTATATGTGCAAGGGGAAAAACTAAAACTTTTGTTTTCTGGAAGTCTCTAGTTGACGTAGAATCAAATATAGTCTGATCTAATAAGAAAAATTGGTATAGCCGGGTCATATGGTAGGTTCATTCCCATTCTTCTGAGGACCTTTCACACTGATTTCCAAAGTGGTTACTAATTTGCAATCCTAACAATGTATCAGAGTTCCTAATTCTCCACATCATAGCCAGCATTTATTATTTTTTGTGTTTTTAATGATTGCCATTCTAATTGGGGTTAGGTGAAATCTAAGAGTAGTTTTGATTTGCATTTCTGATTACTAATGATGTTGAACATTTTTTCATATATTTATTGGCTATTTCTATTTCTTCTTTTGTGAAGTGTCTATTTAGTACACTTGTCCATTTTTTGGGGTTTTTTTTTGGGCAGTAAGTTTCTTGAGTTATTTGTATATTCTAGATTATCAGTCCTCTATTAGAGGAGTAGCTGACAAAGATCTTCTCCCATTCTGTAGGTTCTTTATTAAGGTTCTCGATAGTTTCCTTTACTGCACAGAAGCTATTTAGTTTAATGCAATCCCATTTATTAATACTTATTTTAATTTCTTGTGCCTTTGGGTCTTATTGAGGAAGTTTTACCAGTGCCTATATGTTGACGTGTTGGTCCTATGCCCTCTTCAAGTAACTGCAAGTCTCTGGTCTAATTTCCAGGTCTTTGCTCCATCTTGAGTTGACTCTTATGCAGGGTGAGAAGGCAGGATTTATTTCCATTTTTCTACATATGGATAACCAGTTTTTGCCAACACTATTTGTTAAAAAGGCTATCTTTTCCCCATCTTTTTTGGCCTCTTTGTCAAAAATCAATTGGCTCTAAATGTGGATTTGTTTCTCAATCTTCTATTCTGCTCCATTGGTCTATGTATTGGTCTTACTATCCTTAAATTCAATAATTTCATAAGAAATTAGTAATAAAAGTTCTTAGTATAAATAAATAGTATGATTTTACTAAATAAATATTCTAGAAAGCTATGTTAAAAATATTTAGGTAAGCCGGGTGTGGTGGCGCACGCTTGTAATCCCAGTACTTTGGGAGGCGGAGACTGGAGGATCCGGGTTCATGGCCAGTCTCAGCGCTCTCTCTCTCTCTCTCTCTCTCTCTCTCTCTCTACTTAGTGAGGCCCTCTGCAACTTTGTGAGACCCGGTTTCAAAATAAAGTATAAAAAAAAATAGGGCCAGGGGTGTAGTACAGAGGTAGAACGCCCCTGGGTTCAATCCCCGGTACCGCAAAAAAAAAAAAAAGTAAAAAAATTAGGTAAAGAATTATATTTGTTTATATTACTAACAGACAAAGCAGTGAATCGAATACAAAATTATATTAAAGGAACATTTTGTTATTTTTAACTCTAAATAAATTTGACTTGGTGGTAGAGTGTTTTAGATGTTATGGTAATCAGGACAACAATAATAACACCAACAGCTAACACTTAATGAGCCTTTAGAACCATGCTGACCATACAGCATGAGTTTTACTTGAATTAACTTGTTTTGGCTTTACAATCACCCTATGAAGTCCTAAAGTTGTGCCCATTTTACAGATATGTAGAGTGGTTCCATATGCTGCTCATGTTTCTGTTATCACTTAGGTGGTAGATTCAGTCAGTAAGTGAGGCTCAGAGGTAGCTTGGAGGGTTAGGGAAGGTGGCCCGCTGTTCTCCTGCAGTTGGCCAGGTGCTCAAGGCGCATGTGCTAGGAACACAGAGACACAAGCTTCAGCACTCAGTATCCCATCAGCCCCCACGCCTCTATGCTCTCTCCAGCAAGGCAGTGGCCAGACTGCATACAGGGTCGGTGGAGGTGGTGAAGCTGAGGCTACTTCTCCTCATTCCTGGGATGACAACACAAGCAGCTCCCTTAGTAAATTTCTACTCTTTGCAAAGAGGTGGTATGAGGCAATTTGCCATGTAATAGGTCTTTATTTCACAATACTGGTGATATTCTGGAAGACAGTTTCTTTGTCCTATGTACCAGTTCTTGAAAATACTAGGTTAATTTAGTTACTAATTTTCTACCACAAAATTTCCTTTCCTGGTGTTTATCCAAATGAATGCTTTGAAAATACTTCATGTTTTAACAGACAAGAAAATGCCAACTGGATGTGACTATAAAGATCACCTATTTCAACTCCCATCTTTCCCAAGATATACTGCAAATGAAACTAGCATTTCAAAAATATGACACTAGTTAGTGACAGAGATGGGACTAGAATCAGTCCCCTAATTCTCAGGGCAGGGATCCCTTCTTAACAACACTATGCTCCTTCCAGGCATCTGACAGTGAGATATGCCCAGAGCTCAATGGTATGGAAATAAAATACTACCTTAAATGTCATCACAATTTATAGCAACAAATGCAGCTAAATACTATAAAGTGTTAACCCTCAACAGTATAACTACAAACTTCAGGTTTCTCTACACTGTAAAAAGCATTCCCCCAACCATAAATATGACCAACGTAAAACCAACATGTAATCTTCCAACTTTTATAAACAAAAATGTACTGAAAAAGTCTTTTATCTACATCCATTACACAACAGAAAATAGTAAATCAATTAAAAGGATATTCATTCCTAAGTATTCTAAAACTTTTGATACTGAAGTAATAAAAAAGAAAACAGACAGAAAAATTATACATAATTTGGCTGACCCCAAGAGTCTTGTCACCAATTAAGTTGCTTTTGCTCAGAGAAAGTTTTGTCTAAAACCAAAATACCATCTGTTTTACCTAAAACATTAAGATGTTCTATTATCTTGTCAACTCAGAAATCACATCTGTAGCCATTTTCTGAAAAGAGAGTATATTTATGGGTGACTGCATAAGGAATGATGTTCAATCAAAATGTAATTTTCATTTACTAGAAGAAAATTTCATTTCTCCAACGAATAAAATGCTATAACTTTAAAAGAACATATAGTACATAAACAGAATGATTTTCCCAAATAAAAAAGACCCTGAAAGTTAACACAGTAAATAAGGTTGTTTGGTTGTTAATGATAGAGATGGGAAATACGTTTGTATTCACTTTGTGTATTTCTGTTAACGAATGAAATCTATCTAGTTTAAGGTTTGCAGGTGAATAGAAGAGTGAACACCAACTTTTTATCGATACTACATCTCTTCATGTTAGTGAAACATCATGCAAGTAGTAGAAATATGAAAACAACAAAACACAACCTCTTTCTATTTCAAAATACTTTCAGAAACAATATCAGTCCTATGGAAGATCCCCTACTATACAATCTAATGAACTGATTGAATATACAGAACACTAGAGAAAACATCACTACAGTGAACGCAAACACAATGTCACAAGGGATAAAGAACACATTTCAAAGAAAAACACACAAACTAACCAACTACATGTAAAATTGTGGGTATATCTTAAGTACCTATAATGAATCTGAAACCCATGTATGTCTTACTTTAAAAAGTAGCCCAATTTTGTACATAATTTTCTTGCCTAAAAAAAAAATAAAGCTATTCTCCAAACAAGGGTAAAGTAAGTCCAAAGGCTCTATTTAAAATTTTTCTTTTACCACAAAGTTATGTAGTGCTCTGAAGTCCAAGATGGGCCTGAAGCCCTCCCTGACTTTTTCAGCATCAAGACACCTTCACTAAAATCCTTTTCCTTGTTCCTCTTGTAGTGCACACTTTATTAATCTGCATTTAGAAGGAAAAAAATCTGGTTCAGAAGAATGGAAGACTTGGAAATATGCCACATCAGTTCAGTCTACGCTCTGAACTGCTTTCAGCAATGTAGCTTCATGTTAGCAATTTCAGATGACAAGACAGACACTAGGAGAAGTGGTCCCAAAGAAAGTAGAAACTGGATCCAGAACTAAGTTTGCAAGAAACTGGGAAAAAAAAAAAACTATGGAATCGCTCTCATAAAATCATGAATATCTCCCACCCCAATAAAAGACACTTTAAAAAAACCACTCGTCTTTCAGATATTTAATTTACTTTAACACTTGCATAGTGTGCTACATAACTTCAACTAGTGGTAAAAAAAATTTAGCACTAGAGCAAAAATGGAATAGAATCATTCCAAATTTACAATATCTAGCAGACACACCAAAATTAATGCCAGCTATTCTTTGACACTATCTTCTCTCCAGGGCTTTTTCTTAGGTTCTATGAAGGTATGTATTTCCAAATATTTTAACTAGAAATTACTGCAGTCTTTCCTGGGCTATAAGTGGCAGTCCACATGCTAATTCTGCCTTCATATTATATCATATCTCATCATAATTCTACATATATAGACACATAGTTTTCCTACCCTTCAGTACCTCACTCATTATGGTCTTCGGTGGGGTAATTGCAAGATGTTGTAAATCCCAAGCAAAATCGCTTTAATGTCATTAGACAAACCATGCATGTAAAACACACTGTGTAAAAACTTATTTCATTGTATAATAATCCCACAATAAATTAGAACCACACAGTTAAGGAAGTTCAATTTAAAATATAAATAAAAAGACAACTAAAACAGACTAACCAGGCAATTTAGCAGGTGTTCTCTACACATTTAACTACTTTGTCACTGCTTTTCAAGAAATAAAACTTAAAACCACTGTCTTAAATGCAACCTGTTTAATTACTTCTACAAATAAAATCTAAAATAATTTTGTACTTAGGAACAAAATCACAGCAGACTAACTATAAGACTTTGGGAAGGGAAGATTTTTTTTAAAGTTCATGTGAAATTGATGGAAAGAATGAGTAAAGATACCATGTCTTGGAAGCACTAAGGAGGCCAACCCCACACTGTACATCACTTAAAAATCCTTGTGTGGGACTGACAGTGGCCTAATGACCAAGCGTTTTCTTCAGACTTCTAAATGACAGCTAAAATGTACTTAATACACAATTATATTGTTTAATGCAACCTATCATAAACTTTAAACTGCCTGATAGAAAAACTGTAAAAAACATTATTTCAGGAGGTACAAGAATGGAATATGAAAATAAAAACAAAACAAAACAATGAATTCTGATAGTGAGGAAGCTTGAAGCACAGTTCGGTAGCTGGCTATGCTACGTAGCATCAAGGAAAGCTCTCCTGCAAGTTGTAAAGTTAATTCCTGGGTATCTGCCAGCTTAGAGAACGTGGTACAAAATGATGAACAGTCAGTGTTGCTCGACCAGCAAACATTTCTTGAGACAGACATTTTCCAGCAGACGAGAAGAAAACTGGGGCACCCAAGCATTCGTAACAGTTACAATTCAATACTATTCACAAAAGCCAGGCTGCTGTCTCTCCCACTGCATCTTTTTTAGAGAACCTGCTAATTACTTTAAGCAATTTGATAATTCTCCCAGACCATTACTCAACAGATCTACAATCTCTAATCTGTGAAACCCAAAAAGCTCTGAAAAAAAATCAGAAGATTTTTCATAACTCATTTGGTGGTGATACTTAAATTGACTGAAAGCTATATAGAATCTTTATTGATCCCATTTGATTTGAATATTCAAAAATTATAAAGCAGATCCTGCAGTATTATGCCATTTATACATATTACTTTCCTAAAATTAAATAAAAACCCGAATTCACAAATATATCGAAGATTTCAGGTAAGGTAATGTGTACTTGTTTTTAGGGGCAGTCTACACAGCAGATTCTAAGTCACAGACTATTAGAAAAGAGACTATCTGTATAAGCCCTGAGCAAGAAAGAAGAAATCAAAGTGCCAAGAAAATACGAACGTGTTTCAGCACAAGACGGGAATGCAAAATAAACCTGTCATTGAATAAATAACTGTATGAACCAAGGAATAACTAGTTATATTTTAATATGATACTATACAGGTCATTGAGAAACAGTAATTGAAATAACAAGGGAAGGGGGAGGGCAAGAAGGAAGGGAATTAATGGAATCACTATCATAAACAATATGTACATGTGAAAATATACCAACATCATTCTTGGTACTTCATACGGGTGGGAGGAGGCGGGGGGGCACTAAGAGCTGTGTGCATATATGTTAACATCAAATAGATATTCATTGCAATGTAAGACTCCAATGCACCAATAAAAGCACGTTAAAAAAATAAAATAATTCTCATTGCTACTAAAAAAAAAAAAGAAATAGAATACTCTATTTTCTTAATATTTGGGCACCACAAATCCCAATAGGGTACACATGCTTGTATTTTATGAGCTTTTTTCCTTTATCACTTTATCAGTTCTTAATTTCGCAGTATCTTAATTATGTCTTGGTTTTGGAATAAAGACAAAATTTCTCAGTTTCACTAAGTGTTTGATATGACTTTTCTACCTTACTGATAAATCTTGATAATAAGTTTTAAAGATATTTCTAGCACAAAGGACTGATTTATTCAGCATAGACCTGTTTCTACAGTATACAGAACATAACTCCAATCTCTGGGGGCAGGGAAGAGTAATCAATAATTAGAAAATATGGTAGGTGTTCTTTGATCTAGTTAATAAGCCTGAAGAGTAGATGCTGCTAGTTGCTTTCCATCAACCATTACTGCTTCACTGACTGATACAAACCCAATTACATTCATGTTGCCAACAGTTCTAGCTTCAAAAAAAAAATTTCAAAACGAACAACAATGAGCTGTTTTCCCACACTAGGGGTGGCATAGTTACAGCCCATGAAGTAAAACTACAACTCTAGTAAGTGGAAATTCTGAGAAAGTTATGTCCTCAGTTCAATGAAAGACACTCATTCTTTGCTCGCCCCTCTTTCTCTCGGGACACAGATGCAACGGATGGAGAAGTAGAAACCATTATGAGTTCACAAGTATAAAAGCCACAGGCTAAAGGTGGCACATGAGATGACACCTAGCTTTTTCCCAAGAATCTCAGGGAAAGTTTCCAGAAGATGTAACATCTAAGCTGAGTCTTAAAAGACAAGAGCCGGGCGTGGTGGCGCATGCCTGTAATCCCAGTACTTGAGAGGCAAAGACAGGAGGATCGCAAGTTTGAGGGTAGCCTCAACAACTTAGTGAGACCCTCAGCAACTCAATGAGACCCTGTTTCAAAATAAAAAATAAAATAGGACTGGGGCTATAGCTCAGAGGGAGAATGCCCCTGGGGTTAATCCCCAGTATCCCCCCCCCACACACAAAAGACAGGAATTAATAAGGAAAATGGCATATGTGCCTGTGCATGTCCATACACTTGTGTGTGTGTGTGGAGGTAGGTGGAAGTGTTGTTTTGTTTCCAGACCACAAAAGTCTCGGGGTAACAAAACATGGCATGCCAGACAACTCATAGTCATTGGGATGGAACACAAAGCGCAGGCTAGTGATATGAAAGACGATTCTAGAGACCAAAATGCAGATACAGAAGCCACGTTAAAATTGTCTACAGTGTCTATTTAGGGAAATGGAAAAATGATGGGTTTTGAACGAAGAAGTTAAAACATCATTATCAATATTATTTAAGTACTGTTAAGTACCAGTTCCTATACTGTGAAATTCATATACAAAACCTTATTTAATTCACCCAACAATGTATTAATCAAGAACACAAGGGAGAGACAGTAGCACCCTGAAGCAGGATAGGGGCACTGAAGGTAGAGAGAAGACAACAAATTTGAGATACATTTAAGAAGAAGAATGAAAAGACTGAAAGTAAAAGAGATAAGACAAAGGTGATCAGAGTATTCTTATATTGTCCAAACTAGTACACTTTTGAGAGTGAAAGGGGCCAATAAGCCCGGTGTGGTGGCACACGCCTGTAATCCCAGTACTTGGGACGCTGAGACAGGAGAATTTTAAGTTCGAGGCCAGCTTCAGCAACTTAGTGAGACTCTGTTTCCAAATAAAACAATAAAAAGGACTAGAAATATAGCTTGGAAGTACAATGCCCTTGGTTTCAATTCCCATTACAAAAAAAAAAAAAAGTGATATATAGTCACTCTAAAGTTGAAAGAGTTTGGGACCACAGGACATTTTCAAGTGGGGAAGAGGAATTGTTTTAAACTCCTTGAGATGTAGGTGCTAGTGGACCATCCCAATGAAGCTATTCACCTGGCTCCAAGGCATTAGAAGTCTAGAATGCAGGAGACTTTTCTCAGCAAAGATATCTATTTGAGGAGTTAGCAGTACACTAATAGTAAATGAAGGCAAGAGAGTAAGAAATATGACTCTCACCAGAATCTTCCATCTGTTCAAACTTCCTGGGGCAAAACAATTATTGAGGACCTCCGACATGCTCCTGTCTCTCCACCTCTTTCATGTGTTAAACTCTGAAGCTACAGACCTACAATGCCGTGAGCAAACTGCCTTTACATTTTAAAGCTTCTATCAAAACTAGATGGATATTTTCACCTTCAGTTTGGTTCTAAAATTTACAATGTTTTGGATTTCCCTATGTTAAATTGCTTCCAATGCCCTTTTAATTCATTTTTGAATTCTTAATTTAGATTTCTTCATCAGTCAGCTGAATTGACTTTACCAAGAAATTTTTTAGAAATTTATTTTTAAAAATGAAAGAGCAAGTTTTATATTTTTTTTTTTCCCTGTGCTACTGGGAATTGAACCTAGGGGCGTTCACCTTTGAGCTATATACTCCCAAGCCCTATTTTTTATTTCGAAATAGGGTTTCACTAAGATACCACACACTGGCCTCGAATCTGCGATCCTCTTGTCTCAGACTCCCAATACAGGGATTAAAAGCGTGCACCACTGTGTCTAGCTTGTAAGAGTTTAATGTTTGAAAATGTCGTTTTGTTGCCTTTGCATATGAATGATAACTTTAAGGAGCTTGGAATGAAGTTCATAGGTAGAAAGCTTGTCTAGTATACATGAGGTCCTGGGTTGAATCCCCAGCACTGAAGAAAAAAAAAAAACAGAAAAGGAAGAACAGTATCTTTGAGTACAAAATTATTCAAAATTCCAGTTGTATCACAGAGAAGTCAGCTTTTGTTCCACATTATACAAGATATACCTTCCTCTGGGTACCTTTACCATATGTTCTTCTCCCTTTTAATTGAACTAGTTACCAAGGTGCTCTACAAGGTAACTCTCTTTTCCTTTATATTATCCATTGTTGAGCCCTTTTCATCTGGAAAGTGAGGCCTTGGCTCAGAAAACTTTTCAATTATATCTTTGATCATTACTGCTGCTGTATTTTTCCTAAAAGATCTCTAATTCTTTTGTTGGAATCTTGTCTTCCAAACTTATTGTCTTCCCATGCGCTGTCCTTTTCCTGCATTCCTAAATAGCATCTCGTGGACTTTTTATTTCTCACATCACTGACATACTCTTTCACAACATCAGCATTACCACTCTTCGAAATCCCTAGCAAAGATGTTCTGTTATTGTCCACCCTACAACCTTTTCCATATCATCTTGCCAACTTTTCATTTCAGCTTTATACTTTCTTAGAAATCATGACTCTTACGCCGGGCGTGGTGGCGCACGCTTGTAATCTCAGTACTTTGGGAGGCGGAGACTGGAGGATCCGGGTTCGCGGCCAGCCTCAGCTCTCTCTCTCTCTCCCTGTTTCTCTCTCTCTCTCTCTCTCTCTCTCTCTCTCTCTACTTAGTGAGGCCCTCCACAACTTCGTGAGACCCGGTTTCAAAATAAAGTATAAAAAATAGGGCCAGGGGTGTAGCGCGGAGGTAGAACACCCCTGGGTTCAATCCCCGGTAAGGAAAAAAAACAATCATTCCAAGTAGAAGAAGAAGAAGAAATCTTCAGGATTAGGTAATAAATCATTTTGAAGAGGCAAACTGTTCTTCTAAGTCTTCATGCTACCCCTACTTCTTATCATTCTGTAGAGCTTTTCCACAGGTTTCCTATGAATACTTTCCATTCCTTTATCCTCACAGAAGTAGACATCCACCCAAGACCCTGTGTTTGCTAAAGGTATCCTGGGGATTTTACACTTTGGTATTGGTTGAAGTCCTCTCTTATCTAGTTTACTGAACAAGTGTTTGCTGAGCACCTACAGTGTGCCACATGTCTGCCAGGGGATTCAAAGCAAACAAGTTCTCTGTCCTCATGCAATTAATATTGTAGCAAGGAAGAGAGACACAAGGAATAAATGAAATGACCAGCTTGTTTAATAACACAACGACGGATGTAAGGAAGACGCAATGATGGAGGAAAGCGTGAGTAATATTAAGCTCATGTGCAGAGATCCAGCCCCATCTAAGTTCCCAAAAGGCTAACATCCAAGGTGGCTGTGCCTCGTGGGTATTCAGTCTTTACATCAGCTCTGATGCTCTGAACAAATGGAGGGCTTCTCTCTTCAACAAAGAATATCAGTAATCTGGCCTATCCCACCATCAACAGCGATTTCCTTGGGCAAACACTTCCCTAGATTGATGATCTACCATCGGTCCCCATTTGTTCCTAACTACTTTACTTCTGGCAGATTCAGTTCTCAAACTGTTTGCAAAATATGTACAGTAAAAGCTCTCTCATCAATGTAATCGAGGCTGGCAATATATATGCTTAATGAAAGAGGTGAAGCTGTCCTGGAAATAAAAGTTAAAGTAGGGAATCATGTATTATTCTTAACCTTTTGCCATAAAAGTTACTGACTTCCATTCTGTCTCCACAGTTAATCTTACTGATAAATACCTTACTAAATATTAAAAGTACTTAAAGGGAAATTCGTAAGAGTAGTTTGAATCAATTACTCTCAAATTGAAAATGTTTACTACTATAGTTTAAATGTATCCCCCAATGTTCACTGACTGGAAAATTAATCACCAATACAACAGTGTTGGGAGGTGAGACCTTTAATAGGTGATTAGGTCATGAGACCTAGCCCTTATACATGGATTAATACCTTTATCACATGAGTGGGTAAGTTATCTTGAGAGTAAGTTTCCAGCCCCCTCCCCAGCTTTCTCTCTCCAGCAGGCTCTCTTGCCATTCCACCTTCCACCCTGGGAAGACACAGCAAGAAGGCCTCCACGCTCTTACCAGATGCAGCCCCTCCATCTTGGACTTTCAGGCCTCTAGTACTACAAGCCAAATAAATTTCTGCTCATTGTGAATTCCCCAATCAAGTATTCTGTGATAACAGCATAAACTGTTTCTACCAAAAAAACTAAAATTTCAGATTCATAGAGGTTATAGAGGTTATCTCAATATAAATTTGATTATATACTTGGAGGCATTTCTCATTATCCCCCTTAAAGGAAAAAGTTCCTTTGCAAATTGTCCAACCGGGTGGCTTCCTCGTCTGTGCTATGGCAAAGTTTATTCCTGTCCTTCCTGAAGAGATGGAATACTGAAAGAAGAGTGAATTCTCTTCACCTGGCGCAGACCTTACAATCAGTTTCCATAGAAAATTATGAATGTACAGCAAACAAAAGCATCTTCTTACATTTAAAAATTCCTTAAGGCTAGACAAATTATGACCTGTTCGTTCTTGCCTTTAACTCTTAATTGTACCTGCTTTTTACACAAAAACCATGAATTCACAACTTGTACCTCACACAACCTTGGGAACTAAATCAGGTGCACCAACATGTAATAATGTCACTTTTAACAGATTACGTGCTACTTTTAAAGCACAAACTAAATTAGGTTAGATTATAGCTATAATTAATGTTGCCAACAGCATGATGAAACTCATTTACATGTATTATTTAAATTCTGTGGGTTTAGATCTGTATTTCTCAACATTTTTTACATTATCATCTCCATAAGGATTCTTTTTAGACATTTATTTCCTAATCACCCCAATATAATTTTAATAACACATATACACTTTGCTATATACCGTACTTGTGCTTTATATTAACAGGAATAAGATATTTTTCAAATCCCCCAAGAACCAATATTCACACTTCTGTGGAGGATATCTTCTTTACTGTGAACACGTTTTATTTACATTAATGATACCCAAATAGGAACTATGCTTCTAACTGAAATAAAGCTAAACCCTATAGCATTATAGAAGACTTGATGAATTTAAAGCCTGAGAATGTCATGTAACATGTAGTATCTACTAAATAAACAACAAATTCTTCTATTTTAAAGGCCACTATCATTCTTCACTGATTTTACTGACAGATCAGTAACTAAGGTAATTTGTGGCTACCATCAAACTATAGATTTTAAAATAAAACTAAGTTCTATTCATGAAGCTCTCAAGTACAAAAGGAATAATACACATATAAATAAGAATTTGACAATCAGAAGAATTCCTAACTTACCTAACTATGGAAATGGCAGCACTAACATTTGACAGAAAAATACTGTAAAGGAAGGGAGAGCAGAAGAGGACGGGGACGGGGGAGACAGAAGGGGAAGGAAAGAGGAGGCACAGGCGAATGAAAGTGACTAAGTAATGTTATGTGCACGTAGGAATAAATCACAATGAATGCCACTATTATGTATGATTACAATGCACCAATAAGAATAAGTTAAAAAGTACTATAAAATAACAGCAATATGAAGAACGCTACTTAAATACAAACTGTTTTAACAAGAAATATCAGAAAGCAACCATTTTACTAATGGCCTTGAAAACTCACTTATCTCTAATTAAAACATCTCAATATTATGGTTCAAAAATTTGTTTCTCCTTTATTATTATATCTATATTTCTTGACTTTCTTTCTCTAGCCTAAGTAAGTTATCAATTATTGCTGGCTAAGGCTGGACTATGAAAGGAAGGAAATATATCTGTTCCTCTGTCCCATTATGGGCCCAGCCATCCTCATTCCACCCACCCTAACATGCACCCAGAGGGAGCCTAAGAGTAGGGACGAGGCATCAATCACTTGCAGTAAACATTTGGGGTTTTTTTGCTTGTTTTTTGGTGGTACTAGGGATTGAACCCAGGGGCATTCTACCTCCAAGCCCTTTTTTTTATTTTTCATTTGTTTCTTTTTGCTGAGAGTCTCACCCATGTTGCTGAGACTGGCCTCACATCTGCAATCCTCCTGCCTCGGCCTCCTAAATTTTGGGATTACAGGCTTCCCCTACCATGCCTGGCAAATTTTTATTATAATTAGAAAATCAAAAATCTTCCCACATCAAAATATAAAAAAGAAGAAAAGTTAACAGGAGGATTATGCCTAAAGCCAAATAGGTTACTGATACCACAGTTTATTGGGGATATATTAAGGGTAGGAATATAACCTCGACTGTATTGAAATATACTTGTTTTAAAATAAAGAAAACATTTTATAAATTCATAACTGCTATTTCTCTCAGTATCATCTTTTCATCCTAACTATGACCTTGAGATCTAAAAGCTTTTAAGGTAAATGAGGACAGAGATGCTGACAATAGTGGAAGGGGAAAGGGAGGGGGAGGAATAGGAAGACTGAGAAGGGAACAGCAAATAATGCTATGTTCATACGTGAAGGTCTGGTATCGGTCTCACTAACATACTGTGAGGAAGGTGGGGGAAGCAGGGCAGGGTACAGAGGAGACATGTCAAGCGATGTGGACATATATGAATGTATCATGTTGAATCTCACTATGATGCATTATTAAAATGTACCAACAAAATTATTTTAAAAAGATTTCAGGAATGTCACTGATATTAAAATAACTTTTCTTATCCTAATCTATTTATGTCTTTTTTTAACTTTTTATGTTCATTTATTGGTGCATTGTAAATTGTAATTATACATTTTGATATATGTCAGGGTATGAACATCATACATGCACACATTGCACATTTACTTTCTACTTATTGAAAAAATTTAGACAACTAAGGTATTAGTCTATATTTAGTGAAAATTTTCAACTTTACTAGCAGTTGCCAATTTTCTCTAATACTTCCATTTATTTTAAAATTTTAATAAAGTATACTTAGTTAAAATCATGAGTTACTTTTTTCTTGTTGTGCTAGGGACTGAACCCAGGGTATTCTACCTTCAACCTACACCCCCAGCCCTTTTATTTTATTTTTTTATTTTAAAACAGGATCTCGCTAAGTTCTTAAGGGCCTAAGTTGCTAAGGCTGACTTTGAACCTGTGATCCTCGTGTCTCAGCCCCCCAAGTACTGGGTTTACAGGTGTACACCACCATGCCCAGCATGAGTTACTCTTTAAAATTATTCTTTTACCCTTTAATTTGTAAGAAGTGATGCCAAATTTCTCAACTGAGACAGTAAAGAGCTATACTACAAAAATACACTGTGTGTCTGGGTCCACTGGTAGATGACTGATTAATACTTGGTCATTAAGAACAGATATCGTGATGGTTAAAGGATTACCAATAAAACAATAGAACACATTTCCTTATAAATCAAAGGTAGTAACAAAACCTGGGCTTAACCCAGGTTTTGGGTTAAGCTTGAGTCAATAGTATTAAAACTAAAACAAGATAGTCTGACCAGCAAAATGAAAATGTTCTAGTGAACAATTTACAGGAAGAAACCTGACAGGATGAATGAAAACCAGGGAACCACATCAAAGTTTAATGGAGAAAGGATATAATCTAAAAGTAATCAATATTACAAAGATAAAGAATTTTTTATAAGCTACATATTTTCCATCCCATACCTTATATTTATGAAAAATATTGTAATAGTTTATTCAGCAATCAATGCACCAACCACTGTGTAAGCTATTAGCACAGAACATAAAAGAGTCAAAGAAGAAAAACTATCCAGAAAATTTTTCAAAATTACTGAACTGATTAAATATTGGCTCAAAATAAATGCTGAGTAAAGCATGAAAACCAGAATAGTTAAGCCATAAAAGTGGTAAAACTTTATGAGAAATTACAAACTTACCTTGGGTCTTTTTGACTCAGATGTATTATATTTTTTTGTGGCAGAGAATCATAAGATTGTTGTTTCGAATCCTAAAAAGAAAAAAATGAATTATTTTTTATGTTACTTTTAAAACTTGTTTCAAAAACAGTTATGCAATAGTACTTTGCAAACATCTTGAAAGTGTACAATAGGAAACGAGAATCTTTCTAGCTATATAAGGTACATAAAAATTCAAAGCAAACAATCCTTGTGTATGTGTGTGTTATGTGTCCAGACTTTAAAGTACAATATATATTAGTAACCAGGGCTAGAGTCCATAACAGGGTGCTCCGTTAGGAACCAAATAAATCAGAATTCTAGAGACAATCCTGTGAAAAGCCTTACTACTTTACTTTTGTGTCATGTATTTCAGATACTGTATGTCCATTTCTTATACTTTTTACTTTAACATGAAAATATGTAATCATTATTTTACTATGAGATCAGTCTATGAAACTATTGAAGCAGGATCTCTGATTTCAGGTGTGTAAATTCAAGATACATATAAAATTCTACAGCACAATATTTACAATAAATTCTAATAATAAATAAGTTACAATTTTAAATTATCTGATGCTGGGCAGGTGACACAGGCCTGTACTCCCAGCTGCTTGAGAGGCAGAGGCAAGATGATTCCAAGTTTGAGGCCAGTCCCAGCAACTTAGTAAGATCCTGTCTTGAAATAAAAAGGGCTAAGGGTAGGGCTCAGTGGTAGAGTGCTGGCCTACCATGCACAAAGCCCCATGTTCAATCCCTAATGCTATGAAAATAAATAAAATTAAAATATCTGAGTACTCAAGTAGAAGTGTCAAAAGGGTTAAATCAACCACTTTTCTCAATTCTTCTCCTTGCTGCAGAACAGCATGTTCTACCTTTCAGAACTCGTTGTTGTAGCAGCACTTCTGGTTCTAACAACAGCATGAGGCAAAGTAGATATTACCACTCAATTTTACAGATAAATGAATGAAGGCCACAGATGCAAGTAACCTTTTCAAGGGCCTTACAATCAGGACTGAAGCTAATAGCTAGCCTCTAATTCCTTTAACCTTGTTCTACTGTCACACATATTTCAGCACTGCCCATAGCTCTCAATGGTCCTCATCCAGAAACCAGAAGACCATTCAAATGCAGGGTTGGCAGGAACAGATTAAGGACTTAAAAAAACTGAAATATCAAGAGGTTTCTAATTAAAGTGAAGCAGAATAACTAATTACAAGGCCCAGCTGCATGACAATATCACTATATTAGTGTTCTATAAGCCTATTTTTTTTACCTTCCTTGAAATTAGCTCATTGTGCTATTTTTCATGTTAAGATTTAGTCAGAACAAAATACATATCAGAAATCAGACACACTTAAAGAATGCAGATAATTTATATAAAGTGATACGAATTCTTTTAAATAATGTATAAAGTAATAATTATATTTCAATATATCTTTTCATTCCCTTTTCTGATCCAACAATTGTATTTGGGGGGGTTTACTGGGGATTGAACCCAGGGGCATTCTACCTCTGAACTCTACCCCCAGCCCTATTTTATTTTTTATTTTGATACAGGGTCTCACTAACTTGCTGAGGGTCTTGCTAAATTGGTGAGGCTGCCCTCGAACCTGCGATCCTCCTGTCTCAGCCTCCCGAGTACTGGTATTACAGGTATGTGGCACCACACCCTGATAGAATCATAAATTTTTATCATGACTATAGAAGAGATCAACTAACCATCTGTAGGACGGAATCAGAAGAGTAAGACTCGTATATTTGTTTGTCCTTCAAAATAAGAAGAAATGCAGAATCTCTAATTATCTTTTCCAGAACAATTAATGAATTAAAGAGTCTGTAAAATCAAAAATTTCATTAGTCTCAGAATTTAAACACATGCATACAATATTTTCAGTTTCTTTACAAATGTTCAAACCACCTGTATGTTCATCTTCTATTCACAAAATGAAACATATAATGAATGTATAAGTTGTCTGAACTTTTCTTTTTTTAACCAGAACTGTGACTTAAAAAATAAAGGTTAATCCGAAGATATCACTGATAAGAATTCATTTGAAACAGAAAACATTTAGGGCACACTTGAAACACATTAACTTATTCAAGCACTATACTTTCTAGGAATATTATTCCAACTAATAAATAATCTACAGTATGATCGCCACTGTAATAGTGACAGGGTAGCTTGTCAAAAAGCAATGATTTGCTCTTTTACTTTAGAAAAAAATTTCGACAAAGGTTAAAACAATGGCAAAATAAAATATGAGACGAACTCTCAGTTCACAAGAAAATTCAATCAGGATACAAACCATTTTCCAGGAATTAATGGTGATATTTTACTGAATTCAGTTTCATGTTCTTGTTCAAGAGAACAAGAAGAGTTTCACAGATCTGGATAATGAAACTGTCTACATCCTTGTTACTTTTCTTGGTCTTTGAAATTACTGTCTTCAAATTGTATTTTTACATCTGCAGACTAAAAGGATGTTGAAGAGTCTACTGATTCATGATCAGTTCTGCCATGTAACCTTGGTACTCATCAGCTCCTGCTGGAGCACTACACATTAGAGAAGAACTTGCTTAAAGGTCCCTCCACCAAATTCAATCATGCTTCTTTAAGACTTTATGGACCAGGCGTCCTTAAGTAAACTCATAATAAAGAAAACTGCAGAGAAATATTGTCAGTTGTGTTTCAATAAACATCACAATGCTTCTTTATGCTTATACAGTCATCTTATCATTTCCTCCATTACAGAAGGCAACTGTGGACCTATGATTAAAAATATTTTTGTTGCCATGCAACAACAAAATAAACCTGTAAAAGAATTATTTTGTAAAGCATTAAATTTTCCTTCAATGATGTAAATGCCCATGATGAATAAGTTATTAATATATTTATAGAGTAAATCTATAACTTTAATACTAAAATCATATGGATTGAAGTTCATGCCATTATCCAGTTAAATTTCTCAGTATATCCAAACATTTTCCAATAGTATTAAGTGTTCTCACCAGACTAAAAGACCATATGAATGAATATAGTTCAATTTTGGAAATAACCCCCTCAACCTAAATGTTTCTAGAAATGACTATCTTTATTGGGCAGCCTGAACCTGCAAAATAAAAGTCATGTTCTCCAATAGCTAAAGCCATATATGTATCACAATGCATTTGGAGTCCTAATTACACTAGCAAAAGCCATGAATCAATGTTTTCATTTCAACTACACACAGGTGGCCACCTAAGGAAATGAGCACTAAAATCAGCAATGGACCATCTCCATTCCTCAGGACAGAGCAAGCTGTTACGTTTAAAACAAACAAATGAGCCAGGCATAATGGCGCATGCCTGTAATCCCAGTACTAGGGAGTCTAAGACAGGAGGACAGCAGGTCCAAGACCAGCCTCAGCAACTTAATGACTTAATGACACCCTCAGCAATTTAGCAAGACTGTTTCAAAAAAAAAAAAAATAGGGCTGAAGGTGTAGCTTGGAGGTAGAATGCCCCTGGGTTCAATCCCTAGCACCAAAATTAAACAATTAATTAATTAATTAATTAAGGGCTGGGGTTTAGTATGGAGATAGGATGCCCCTAGGTTCAATCCCCAGTACCACACACATACACACCCACACCCCCCCTACACACACACAAAGAAACTGGGTAAAACAAAACTTTAAATGTTTAAACATTTTATTAAATAAGGGATTTCTCAGACTCTGTCACTCTGTCACATGTACTTATTAATATGGAGCAGAGTTCAGGAGAAATCACTTAGGAATCAGTTTTCTAGTTTGCTGTCATTGCTGTTGTTTAAACAGATGGCATTACATCCATCATTCAATAGTTTGGTCTATGTATTCGGACCTTCACACTTACCTGTTGTTCAGTTTTTTCCTATCTACATTATTTATAACTTAGGAATAATTGGCAGGATTCTAAAATCTTTCTGTAACTGACCTCTTTACCATCTTTTTCCCTTTCACATAAGCCCCATTATCTATTTTGAAGCTGAACATCCATAACAATGTCCCAGTCTAATTCATATTTTCATGCCACAATTAGAATCAACTTCCAAACATGCCATAATGTAATCTTGCTCTCCAGTTTATAATTATATAAACATTCAGTCTTCTGTTGACAGCATGACTCTCAGAGTCACCCTCGCATGGCAGGGGAAAATGCTAGAAGGGCCTGGATCCCCTTTGACACTGTGGAGCTGTCATACCTGGCCTGGTTACCTACAGACTTCTTTCACAAGACATAAACGTAAGCAGGGAAGGATTTGTTCTGTGTGGGGTTGCAATTAATAGCAGTCAAATGCAATCTCTAATTCACATACTTGTTCACAGGGACATTTCTGCCAATGTCTGAATGAACAGTAGTCAACAGTCTATGTACAAGAGAATACCCAATGATAGCTGCCTCTTTGTTTATAATTCTCTAACTTGTGTTTTGAAATTTCCTCCTTAAAATGTCTGTGCTAATGGTTTGATAATTGCTTATGACTTTTCAACTGAAGTGTGAAGTACTTGCAAAGCAAATTTACAAATGTCAAGTACAATTCGAGAATCACTATGTCTTTTTTCTCTAACATGCAATTCTGCATGGGGCTGTTTTTGTAAGCTAAAAGCAATACAAAACATATTGAGGAACTAATGACAGGCTTTGCAGAAAGGTCATGAGACAGAAAATGTTCTGTAGCAAAACTCAATGACCTGCACCCAAATATCTTTAATAGGGCAGCCCAAGAGGGCAAATAGGCAGTGTAGGAGCATGGCTTCTCCACGTCCTCTTAGGAGCTCTGTCCTAGTCTGATTCTACAAGATCTCACTTTTAAACTCTCACAACCAAAAAGGGAAAAGCCAGCGAAAAGGGTAAATGAAGGATCTGACCTTGCTTTCAAAAATGCTTTCTGTGGGAGAAATACCAACTTCACTATCATCTAATGAGTTTTACACATCAAGACCAGCTGTACCTCAACAGATAGAATATACTAAGGAAAAGATATGTGCCACAAGAAAACTGAGAAGATATTCAAGATACTACCTTGAATATCTTTTTGAAGGACTCAAGTCAACTAATGAAACCTCAAGAATATCTCTTCCCCCTAATTTCTAGGAAATTAGTCAAAATATTATAACTAAAACCTTAACACTTATTACAGTTGAGAGTATCAGTGGTGATTCAATTTTTTAATGTTGATTTTATGTGCTCTGTATATTTTTCACATACAGGAGCAGTTAAAATAAAACAATCCACTTTTAAAATCTCTAAAAACCCACAGTATACTTTTAATGATTTTAAAATATTACCAAAC
Source organism: Glis glis (assembly GCA_004027185.1). Lineage (NCBI taxonomy): Eukaryota > Metazoa > Chordata > Mammalia > Rodentia > Gliridae > Glis > Glis glis. The sequence continues at coordinate 10,220 of PVJS01001143.1, read as the reverse complement.
CATACCATTGTTGATAAAAATAATCTGGAAGAAATAATAATCTAAACTACAGTAAAACAATAGTCAAAATTCCATCTCCAATATAGGAACCCCACTGTACTGGTCCTAATGAATGGCCATCCAAACTCTGACATGACAGATCACAGAAAATCTGCTTTTCCACTATTGGGAAGCAATGTCACTAAGCCCTCTGCCATTCCTAGCAAAGCCTATACTCATTGTTTCGTGTGTGTGTGTGTGTGTGTGTGTGTGTGTGTGTGTGTGTGTGTTTTGCTGGGGACTGAATTCAGGGGCATTCTACCTCCAGGCCACACCCTCAGTCCTCTTTATTATTTAGAAATAGGGTCTCAATAAGTTGCTGAGAGTCTCGCTACACTGCTGAGGCTGGCTTTGAAGCTGAGATCCTCCTGTCTTGACTTCCCAAGTACTGGGATTATAGGCTTGCACCACCACACCCAGATATCCAATTCTTTAATACAGATACAACTGAGCTTCTATTCTCTTACTTATCTAACAACTCTTTCATGAACTGAAGATGGCTTTGATATCAATATCCAAGCCACCCTTCTAATTCCTAATTGCTCGTATCACCCATACTACAAATACTTTCTAGGTTCTTCTTCCTGGCAATCTTATTCTTTTCTATCAAGGTGCCTCTAAAAATAAGTATCCAAGAACGGGATATAAAATAGGATGACTTTAAACTGCTATACATAAGGAAGTGGGGCGCTTTATCTCCCTGGATTTTAACTATGATTTATTTGATGCCAAATCCTTGATCAAGAAGATAAGCCCAATTACCATGTTGAACTTAGGAGAAAATAGGATCAGCTTTATAATAATGTTTTACTACTCTATTTGAAGAAATACTCTGCAATAAAAAGCTTGGGCAGCTACGTTGCTTCAACAGATATCTTGAAAAACGCTTTATAAATTGGTGTTCTTTAATTGGGTACAGTGGTGAACACCTGCAATCCTAGTACTTGAAGGTTGAGACAAGAGGATCACTGAGTAGGGGCCAGCGCAGTAACTTAGCAAGACCCTGTTTTAAAATAAATAAAAAGGGCGGGGATGTAGTTCAGAGGTAGAATCCCCTTGGGTTCAATCCCCAGTGCCACCAAAAAATAGATGATAGATAGATAGATAGATAGATAGACAGACAGATAGATAGATGGTTGATGGACAGATGGTTGACTGATGATCTTTTACTGTTGTAACACCTATAAGGAATATCATTATTAATGTGTACTGACACATGTACACATTATGTACTGACATGTACTGACATGTCATGTATGATGTCATGATATGTACTGACAGCTTCATTTCAAGATACAATCTTATAACTCACAATTTCAAAAATTTTAAAGCTTATTTTTCTATAATTACATTACCTGGTACCATAGTCCACAACTACCCAATCTCTGGCAGTTCCTGTGATAGCATCATGATGTTGAAATAGCCCCAAATTCCTTCTGGCTTCTGTCAGTGCCGTGAAATGTGCTGATGAAAGAAAACTGCTTATCTTCCATCTCTGAACTTGTTTCAGGGCAAAATAGTAAAGAATTTCAGCAGCCCTAATTGCATAAAACAGTCATTAATTTTTTTATTTCAAAAGAAACATTTTAGCTTCTAATTTAAAATACATGACACTGATACTATTTAAATATGGTTTTTTAAAAAACCCCACAATTCCAGTACAATTTATATGAAAGATACTGATGATAAAAATTTCTATAAAACCACCAAGACAGCTATCTAATGTGTTCAAGTTCTCAATCATCAAAGACCACCATGTTTACACTGATACTGGGGGTCCTTGTTCCAGATGATCCTGGAAAGAAGACAGCACCCAGTGACAGCAAGATAGGTTTATTTAATTATAGCACAATGAAAAAATCCTGAATGTAGCATTAAGAACTGGGTAAAAATCTCTGTCCCTTCTATTCTCCGAACACGGACCATGAACATCACCAGAACATTCAAACGAGGAGAGACGGTGGGAAATGCAGTCATGAGTGGAAAGCTGAGAGAAGAGAAGTGCTGGTGGGACCGCAGCTCAGAGACAAGGGCTACTTCCAGTTTTGAATGGTCACATACAACAAACAGAGTTTAGGAAAAAAATGATGAGGAGGACGTCATTTCTCATTTACTTTAAAGAAACAAAATTTTAAGAATAGCTTTGGAGCAAAAATATGGAGCTTATAATTTCCACCTTTTATTTTTTACATCAGAAGATGGTTCAAGACAGGTTTCTAAAAAAGTTCTTTAAAAGGAGACATGGAAAAAAAAAAAAAGGAGACATGGCTTAATGGAGCAAAAAGTATAAGAACACTTTATATGCCAAACATGTTAAGTACAATGGAAAGAAAATCAAGGCAGCCTGAAAATGTGTCACGATTCAGGAAAGGGGAGAACTTAAATTGCTTTTTATAAAATGTGAGAAATTTCTCTAAACTGTAGAAATAAATAAAAAACAGTAAATAACTTTGAGATTCACTTTGAGATTCTAACCCTTCCAAAAATCATGACATGAGAATTGATCATGACATGAGAATCAATAGGATTGAATTAAGTAAATTTTCTATTTATGACCATATACATCCATGACAAATATTCCTGGTTTTGAAAAGACTACATATAGAATACATATATCCCAAAATATTAAACAGTAGATTTTGAAAAAATGTTACTCTTTGTACTTTATTTTTAATCCACATTTAACAAATGATTTTTGAAACATTACTATTTCCAGACAAACTTATTTTCAAATAAATTAGTACATTTGGAAATTCAAAACTGCTGTATAGCTTTTCGCTTTGTTTTGCTTTAAGACAGCAGAATTTTCAAGCCAGGCATGGTGGCGCACGCTTGTAATCCCAGTACTTTGGGAGGCGGAGACCGGAGGATCCGGGTTCGCGGCCAGCCTCAGCTCTCTCTCTCTCTCTCTCTCTCCCTCTCTCTCTCTACATAGTGAGGCCCTTCACAACTTCGTAAGACACGGTTTCAAAATAAAGTATAAAAAATAGGGCCGGGGGCGTAGCATGGAGGTAGAACGCCCCTTCGTTCAATCCCCGGTACCACAAATAAATAAATAAATAAATAAAAAGACAGCAGAATTTTCAAAATAGATTCCTAGCAGTAATCACTATGCCTTCAATATGTTCAATAAAGATACAATTCTTTTCCACTAAAAAACCTTAACACTTAAAAATGATCAATTATTGGTCTGTAAGAATCTCTACATTATTTAGTACTCATTTCATTTTATCATAGTTTAGAATAACAACAGATAACTGATCATTCTATGCATAAGTCTCTAAAATATATGAAGACTATATTGTTATAAATATAAGATACATTCTTTTTTATATCTCAAATAACAGTTAAAGGTTAGACAGAACTATACCAAAGCACAACTCTTAAAGAAATTCCTGATTTTTATTTTATTTTTTGTGGTGCTGGGGATTGAACCCAGGGGCTCGCTATCTCCAAGCTATACCCCATGCCCTATTTTATTTTTTTATTTGGAAACAGGGTCTCACTAAGTTGCCGAGAACCTCGCTAAGTTGCTGAGGCTGGCTTCAAAATTGCAATCCTCCTGTCTCAGCCTCCCAAGTATTACAGGCATGTGCCACAACGCCCAGCTGAAATTCATGATTTTTAAAAAAGTTTTTCTAAAATGTAGTCAGAATCCAATATAAAAGCAGGTAGGTACAATCAATCTATCTTCTCTTACGAGACTCTGGGGTAATTTTACCAAAACGAAAAACCCTCAGACTCAGTTACTTAGAATTATATTCCCAAATATGGTAGCCACCAGCCACATGGCTAACATTAAAATTAATTAAATTAGATGAAATTAAGAATGCAGGTCCCCAGTCACACTGATCACATTTTACATACTCAGTGGTCAGGTATGGTCACAGTCAGGCTGGTCACATTTCAAGTGCTCAACAGTCATGGCTACCACACCAGACAATGCAGAACAGACTCTATCACTACAGAAAGGTCTATTGAACAGTGACTGAAAGTTCAACTGGATAGTGCTGTTTTAATGTTTTTACATTTTCTATGGACTATTCTACTTTCTCTGCATCAGTTTACTTTTTCAATCTGGCTACCCTATCAATTCTCACCTCTTTCAAATTTTGTTCTTCTCAGTGAAAAAATCACACCTATAGAAATGTCTTTCTAGTTAAAGAATTAAGATGGAGTCCTACGTTCTCCTATATATACAATACATTAGTTTTAATGTGTGATTTGCAGGCCCGCTCAGGTGGCGGAGAAGCCCTATTTGCTTCTTTGACACTCACCTATGTTTCCAACAATTTAGCCTGCCAGGTTACTGGCCTGTAGACACACATGATGGTGTCACTGAATATTAATGTGGTATGCAAATAAATAGGTAAATTCATTAGAAAAATACAAAACAGAATTAAACGCCAAGAAAATCTAATTAAAGAAATTGTTTTTTCTTTTCCAAAGAAAAACCCATGTAATAATTTGATTATACTTTGGAGACATATTTCTGATTGCATTAAAATTTTGTAATTACAGCCAAATGTGGTGGCGCACGCTTGTAATCCCAGTACTTGGGAGGCTGAGACAGGAGGATTGCAGGTTCGCAGCCAGCCTCAGCCACTTAGTGAGACCCTGTTTCAAAATAAAAAATAAAATAGGGCTGGCGGTATAGCTCAGAGTAGAATGCCCCTGGATTCAATCCCCAGTACCAAAAAAAAAATTTTGTAATTACATTAGGTATATCAAAACACTATATAAATGACGTATATTATGCAAAACTCTACAAAAAGCCTATGATAACATAAAAGAAATGAGTATGAAAATGTAGCTATCTAAAGGTAAGTCTACCTTAAATGGGACTCCATGATTCTATCCATTCGTTTGTAAAAGGGTCTGGATGTAAAGTAGCCACTCCAGTAATGATCATCGCGGTCTGCGTAAGTGAAAAAATCTCCACTTAGAACAGGGAACAGTGATGGGCTGCTCTTGCCGTTAGCTGCATCTGCTTTATCCAGAGCATCAAAATAATCTGATAAAGTTCCAAACTGTATCTAGTAAATATTAAAAAAGAGTTATACTTCAATTATTCATTTCCTTAAAATTGTTTACTTCTTACGCTGAAAAGAAGAGTTAATAATAAACATTTAGCCAGTGCTTTTAAGTTAAGATGAGCATAGCGCTCAGAATTTTAAAAAATAATCAAAAGTAGGGGAAAAATACCAATGTCTTTTACTTGCATCAAGTCTCAAATTTAACTGAGAGAAAACTTGTACATCTAATCAGTTGGGAAGTTAGGGGAAGAGCTATTTAAATCTACAAATTTGTGGATAAGTAAACTTCTTATGTATCTTCAAAGTTTCGAAGTGTTCAATGATCCAATAGGGATGGCAGCAAATATAAAGGACGTGTGTTAAGTAAAATGCTCTAGACGTCTGAAATTTCTTATGGCTAACAAAACTGTTAGATCATAGCCTCTCACTGCTATACCCCCAGTTTGAGTTCTTTTAAGGGAGATACTTTAAGAACAGCAGGTCATTTAAAAAGTGAACTTTCTCTACAGAGTAAAAGTAAAACATTAAGAATGACAAGAATTGAAAAGTTGACTGTTCAAACAGGTCTTTCTGACTTATGATTTAAAATATAGTACATTAATCCATTTTTATGAATCCAAACTATTGTACAAACCAAAGAAATATTATGCCACACCTTATAAACACACTAAAAGGCACTCTTGTTAAAAATAGATTATTCAACAGAGAATGTGTTATTTAATAATCAGAAGCTGATTTTATTATGTCTTCCTTACATAAGAATGAGAGAGAGAGAGAGAGAGAGAGAGCGAGAGAGAGAGAAAGAGAGAGAGAGAGAGACAGAGGAGAGAGAAAGGAAGAGGGAGAGGCAGAGGCAGAACACTAGTTATTTTGATTCAACATAGCAATGGCACAGGTTTAAAATCTCTACCACTTATCCCACATGTGGTTTTGAGCATACTACGTAATGTTTCTGTGTTAAAGCAAACAGTGTTCTAAATAAAAAGCTTAGGATCATGCCTGGCAAATAATGGTGCACGTTTTAGCTATTGACTCTCCTTTGTAAAGGCAAAATTTCAACTGGAAACATGTATAACAATGATATTAGTATGGCACATACAAGTCGTTGCAATCTAATTATGCCACAATAAATTTTGTTACAGCCAAAACAGACGATTACTTCTAAATCCTTACAGTCTTATTAAAGATAAGCAGTTTTCACCTATGTCATCCACTCTTATTTTGGTTTGACCAAATACAATGTTATCTTGGGCAAGTTAATCAATTTGTGCCTCCGTTTCTTTATTTTATAATGGGAATAATCATAGTACCTATCAGAATGTTCAGAGAATTAAGTAAGTGAAATAAAGTAAAGCACTTTAAAAAGTTAATGGCATGTAATAAGCACTCAATACATATAAGTTCATATTATAATATTTTTCACTCAATGGCATTACTAAGAAACAGAATATAAGTATGTATATGTAACCATACAAGAAATGAGGTCACAAATACAAGGAAATAGGACATTAATTTCCTATCTAACAGGTACAGATGAGCTTAGGGATGTACACATGATAATAGTGATGGTAAGAATATTCAATGATACTGCCGGGCGTGGTGGCGCATGCTTGTAATGCCAGTACTTTGGGAGGCGGAGACCAGAGGATCCAGGTTCGCGGCCAGCCTCAGCTCTCTTTCTCTCTCTCTCTCTCTCTCTCTCTCTCTCTCTCTCTCTCTCTCTTTAGTGAGGCCCTCCGCAACTTTGTGAGACCCGGTTTCAAAATAAAGTATAAAAAAAATAATAGGGCCGGGGGCGTAGCGCGGAGGTAGAACGCCCCTGCGTTCAATCCCCGGTACCGCAAAAAAAAAAAAAGAATATTCAAAATGATATAACATTTCTGAGTCTCACTTTCCTCATCATAAAGAACTTTATTTACCATAAGGATTTATATTTAGATAACGAAAATTCTTTTTTTTTTCCTGTGGTACTGGGGATTGAACCCAGGGGCATTCTACCTCTGAGCTACACCTCCAGACCTATTTTATTCCTTTATTTTGAAACAGGGTCTCACTAAGTTGCATATGGCCTCACTAAGTTGCCGAGGCTGGCCGCAAACTTGCGATACTCCTGCCTCAGCCTCCCAAGTACTAGGATTACAAGCGTGTCACCACACCCAGCTACAGAAATTCTTTTGAGTTTCAAATTTTAGGAATTTATGGCACACTAAAGAGTTGATAATAGCAGTGAAATATACCCTTTTAAAATATTTCAATTAATTTTTGATATAAGCCAGAATGAAATTACCTCCTGCTTGGCAACTTCCCAAAACAATGTTTAGAAGTTTAGAGAGTGGCCTAGTGGGTTTTCTCTCAGCTTAATTCAATTCAGTCTTTAAGGATTGAAAAATAACCCTCCATTTGTATGTACAAGAGTAGTTTCAAAAGTAATTGTTTAAAGTAAAATTTTCTATAAAGTTTACTGGAAGTTCATAAAGGTAAATAGGACACCTAAAAATAATCAAATAAAAATATTTAATGTTTATCATATTAAAATGCAACCACTTCAATATTAAATATAAGATACATCTAACAGAACAACACGTAGAAAAATAATTAAGTTATTACGTAAGTAATGGTCAGTAGCAAACTGGCTGTCTTGGCTAGCCCAGTGATAATTTTAGTCATCTAAAGTCAATTACTTCTCCTGTCAGGAAAAAATAATAAATTTGCAGTTCCACTTTAGAAAAGGTAACTTCAAACACCCCATGACTATAACTAGGGAAACTATACGGAGAAAAAACAATTGAAGATGACAAAGAGCAACCAAAGCAGTCAGATCTTAAAGGACAAGAATGCTGGAGAGAAAGGAAATACATCCAGGTGAATCCTACAATCTTCATCCTACAATTTCCATCTTGGGCTATGGGTCCAATCTTTGCACAAGACATAAAGGCCTAACTGAAAGCATGCCCTAGAAGAAGCAATTGATAAAATTCAGTACCTAGTCATTACAAAAAAAAAAAAAAAGCCAACAACGACTTCTGTAAATGAGGAATTTAAGGAGAATTTCTTAATCTGATAAGGGTAATCTATAAAATTTTATAGGAAACGTCATGATTGATGATGAAATATTGAATGTTTTCTCCCTTAGATAAGTATGTTCACTCTCCATACAACATTTGCAAAGGCAAGAAAATAGACTGAAAGCTATAAAGCTCTGGAAGAGAATACCAAAATATTCCATTATTCATACATGTGAAAGTCAAGAAGAATCCACAAATAAACTATTAAAATTAATAAATAAATTTAACAAGGTTACCACTGTATACAAGGCTAAAATTCAAAATCCAACTGTATTATGATACACAGAATATACCATGTTCATGATGGCCCAAATGTATAAAGTTAATTATACTCAGATTGAATCACAGATTCAGTGCAATCCCAACCAAAATCTTAACTTTTTATTTTCTGGTAGAAATGTAAAAGTTGACCTAAACTCACATACAACTACAAGGATTACAAATAACCAATATAATCTTGAGAAGGAGAACAAAACTGAAAGACTTATATTAGTTATTAAGACAGCCTGAGATTGGTCAAACAGACCAATAACAATGAACAGAAAATCTAGACAAAGACCCAAACACGTGGAGTCTCAACTCATGATTATTGACAAAGGTGGCATTGCAATGCAGTAAACTACAGGAAACTACAGTCTTTTCCAAAAATGGCACTGTATATCCTTATAGGCAAAAATGGACCCTGGGTCCTACCCCCACAGATTCACAGCACTGAATTTCAGATAGACTACAGATCAGCTGTGAGGGTGACACAAAGGATGCAAGAAAAAAACCTGCAATTTAGAAATGACAGGAAGGACCGAGCGTGGTGGCGCACGCTTTGTAATCCCAGTACTTTGGGAGGCGGAGACCGGAGCATCCGGGTTTGCGGCCAGCCTCAGCTCTCTCTCTCTCTCTCTCTCTACCTACCTACCTACCTACCTAGTGAGGCCCTCCGCAACTTCGTGAAACCCGGTTTCAAAATAAAGTATAAAAAAATAGGGCCGGGGGTGTAGCGCGGAGGTAGAACGCCCCTGGGTTCAATCCCCAGTACTGCAAAAAAAAAAAAAAAAGAAAGAAATGACAGAAAGGTTGCAAGATGCAAGTCATGGAGTCAAGCTAGAAGAGAGAGTATACCCCCCCATTGAAATCAACCAGGCCACGGGGGGAGGGGGGTTGCCAAGACCCCTAGGAAACAGCATCTCACCACCATGTGCCCCAGACGCCAGAAATGGAGCTGCAGAATTAAATGCTTGCCCTGTTGGATTTGGTATGGCCTTGTTCCTCCCTTTGGAAAGCACATGTTTACTTGTTGGATACATGTAATTTGCTTTTTATTTTGCTTTTTACTTTCCTTTACAGGGACTCACAGCCAAGAGTTCATTTTGATTCTCAGAGGAGACTTTGGGGCTTTTGTAATGTTGGAACTGTTAAGACTATGGGAACATTTGGAGATGGACTACATGGACTTTACATTCTAAATATGGGTATGAGCTCTTCAGGGGCCCGAGATGGAATAGGGTTGTAATCTCATCGGTGGATGAATCCAATGTAATGGATTTACTGGCAGGTGGGGTGTGGCTGGAGAAGGTGTGTGCCTGGGGGTGTGGCCTTAGGGGTTGTGCTTTTGCCTTCGAAACCCTTTGCTTGTTGCTCTCTGCTTTCAGCCTCCATGATGTGAGAGTAGAGCCCTTGCTTCTCACTCTCTCTGCTTCCCACCCCCATGCCCTGAGCTCCAGCCTTAGCCTCACATGGACTGTACCCTGAATCTCCAAAAAAAACTGTGAGCAAATAAATCTTTCTTCCTCTAAGTTGTGGGGTCAGTTGTCTTGGATTATAGCAGTGAGAATGTTGACCGAGCAAGGTCTAAATGTTGAAGGCCAAACAATAAGCCTTCTTCAATAACTTCAAGAAAGATGAGATACAAATGGCCAATAGATACATGAAAAAATGTTCAACATCATTAGCAATCAGGGAGATGCAAATCAAAACTACTCTAAGATTTCATCTGACCCCAATTAGAATGGCAAGCATTAAGAAGTCAAACAACAACAAATGTTGGCGAGGATGTGGGGAAATTGGGACTCTTCTACACTGTTGG
>PVJS01001142.1:0-104465 GCA_004027185.1 Glis glis | reverse complement strand
AAAAAAAAAAAAAAAAAAAAAGAAACCTAATTCAAATAATATATATTCCAGAATTGTATTCCCATTCCAGAAATATGGAAAAGGATGCTATGAACTCTTAAGCAGAACATATTAACAATATTAATATTTAATATCAACAGTTAACCTGGATGAGCCAGGTTATGCTGAGGCAACAAGCAATCTGCAAGTCTCAGTGCAAATACAAATATCAAATACTGGACATAAGTTGTTCAGTATGTGATGTTCAAGCATCATTGACACCGTGGTCATTTAAAACCCTGTACTGATATAATAACTGCTATATTGCATTTTTCCTGTTGCCTATAATAATTCTGGAAAGTCTGACACTAGTAGTTAAAATGATCACATGACCTTCGATACCCAAAAGTGGGTCATGCAGCATAATTCTTTGACAAGTAGTACTGACTCCCTCTTAGTATATGGGTGCAAGCTATATTTCCTTTATACGTGCTTCATAAATTACAGAAGTGAGTTTGTGACATGTCCCATCAGTATTATTTTCCACTCTCATGGAGAGATCATCTGGCAAATTTAATCAAATTAGTTATATGAAGGGTCATGGAATGCTAACTTAGACTTACCTACAGCAAATTATTTTTTTTATTACTAAATCACAATGATTTGGGGCCTTCATGAAAAACAAATATTTTAATATAAAAGAAAAATGCTGACTAGAGTGTAAACAAGTATGTTAATATGAAAATAAATGTACTGAACACCTTTTCATGTTAATAAAATATGTAATAGCTATGTAACATCGTATTGAATTGGTATACCATCATTTCTATTTTCCCATTGTGAAGTTTTTATGTTTAATATTTTCAAGCAATAAAAAACATTAAAATGGATATGTTAGTGCAAATTATTTTTCATATGTCTAAGTAATTTATATGAAATAAATAGAAATCAAATTACTGATACAAACATTAATATTCCCACAGCCGTTTGACAAATTACATAGTTATGAAATTACTTATTAAAAATATTTTCATAAGACATGTACCAATCACTTTCTTAGGTTACTGACTACATATGCACAGACACACATACACACAAAATATCTTAACTTATGGCTAGTCTACAGAGAAAGACTTCAAGACCAAATTAGACAGAAACCATACAATAAAAATCACAACACAAGGCTGATTATTTAAGTCGAGACCTGTAATAGCCGTAGAACCCAGTTACAAACTGTTATAATTATTATTTTTCTATGGCATTTGCAAAGCACTTATTCAGTATAGGCATTCTATTGTGTTGATATATGGTCTGCATTCCCTTTTAACTAAACAGATTATCTTTTCTCAATAAATTAGTATGAAAGTATATGGGCTTATCTAATCCAGTTATATCCCTGAGTATTGATTAACATGCTATAGAAAATCCCCTAAAAGTCCAAAAAGTTTAGCAACTTCTGAGAGAAAAAAAAGAAGTAACAACTTTTAAGCCTCTGGATAAGCAAAACATACATTTAACCTAAAATTATTATTGTGAAGTGTTGTGTACTATTCGGTTTGACAGTTTTATTGGCTTCCTTTGTGATGGATTTGTATTTAAAATTTATTATTACATGAATGATTATTTATTATTTCCTTAATAGAATTTACTATTAGAAGAGGAAAATTTTACAGCACAAAGGGGAAAACTATACATCTAGTAATTATGGAAATTATGTCATTGGAAGGTTTGAAGAGTTTAAATTTTAGTTGAGTTCTGTTGAATTAAGAGGAGTTTAAATTTTAAATTGAAGAGTTTAAATTTTAGTTGAGTTCTGTTGATCTTATATACTTTTCCAGATAATCTGGGTAACGCATAAGCCATTTACTTTGTTTTTATTTTTTTTTTTTTAGTTTACAGACAAAATTATCTCTTCAAAATTAAACATACAAAATTCACAAGAGGTTGAGCTATTGAGAAGAACATCGGAAAAAAAGTAAGAAATGAAAGATCTGTATGTCATTCCATCATAACTCATATTAACCCAGGAGTGGTGAGGCACGCCTATTATCCCAGTACTTGGGAGGCTGAGACAGGAGGATCACAGGTTCGCGGCCAGCCTCAGCAACTTAGCAAGGCCCTCTGCAACTTAAACCCTGTTTCAAAACAGAAAAATAAAAAATAGAGCTGAGAGTGTAGCTCCAGAGGTAGCATGTGCCTGGGTTCAATCCCCAATATCACACAGCAATAACAATAATAATAATCATAATAATAACAACTTATTTTAATTAACATTTACTGCATTTTCCCCTCTGTGCATAGATTTTGGTGTACATTTCAAAATGCAACAATAATTTAATAAACAGTTATAACAATTAGTTATGCTTTTAAATCTTTTCTAGGGTTTTATATATACATATATATATTCTATATACTATAGAATAGTAATGATGAAGCTGGGACCATGAGACCAGAGCTCCTGGCATCACATCTGACCTCAAATAAAGGATGAAGCCGTATGACTCTTACTCACCTTTCCAAATCCAGGAGAGAAGATACCTACCATAAAAGCTCAAATAGGCTCTATAGTTCTATAGATGGTCACTGCTTGTATAAAATCCCCTGTTCATTTGGACATTTGTTAATGCATGTTTATTTGCTCTTTCTAAAATTATTTGTCAATTCGAACAATCCTTCAGAGTGACCTAAAATATGTTGAAAGGAATCGCTTATGCACTGAGAGAATCTGTCTCAGTGTGAGTAGCTGTGTACAATTTAGTGGCAAACGATTATACTTCTTGAACACTTTTATAGTCAGAAAACACTATATGTTAGATGTGATTACAAAGATTAATTACTCCCGTTATAAACTGCACACCATAAAAAATAGCAATAATTTTGCTTCCACAGATAAGGATAGATTCTCTTGCCATCTTTTCTTGGACTTATCTCTTCCTCTTTAAAGCCCTGTCACTGTAACTCAACTGTGCTGTAACTTTCACAATGCCATAATTCCATTGGGATTTGAGAAGCTCATAATGTGTGGGTTGGGACAGTTCTATCAGATAGCCTGGGGTGCCATGCATCTTTTAGTCACAGTTTATAGAAATGGCACTATTTCTTTGCCTGTGTATAAAGAAGGTATAGCTGAAATATTCTATGTTCTATATAATGAATTGGCCCAGAATAATTCCAAAGAAAGCTCCTAAATTTTGTTGTTGTTGACAGTAACATTCTATCTTAATGCAAAAATAACAGGTGATATTGAATTATAATAGGTTTGCAATGATTTTGTCATTCTAAACTTTTTACTTTCAAATAGTAAACTATGACTTCAAGCTGTACGAAGTTCATCCATTAGTTTGAGAAATTGCACAAAAAGAAAATAAGTATGGTAGTAGAATAAGTGCTTATTGAGCAGGTAGAAACAATAAATTCCTTAGCTAAGAGAAAGAAATTACCATAGACTTGATTGGAAAGTTTTCTTATGAAAGGTAGGATTTAACTAAGGTTTAGACATTCTAGAGAAAAACAGCTAGTAAAAAAGTTTTTATGAATTTGGAAAATTTTTCTGGGATAATTGAGGCTACTTGGTCAATTCTCTATTGTTTTTGTTGTTAAGCATTACATACTTCTGTCTCTTTTGGGGGGGTCTATAACACCTGGAATATTTAACAAGGAAGACAGAACATGGCCTTTTCAGTAGATGAACAAAATAAATGATTAAGTTCCCATTATCATTTAGCAGAGTAGCATGGCAGATACCTGACAATTTTAAATCTTTGATTAACTGAATATTTTCACTCACCCAATGCTTTCTTAGAAAAAATATAGAATATAAAGAGAGGGTAAGTTCCTTGCTTATATTCAAATGGAGAAATCACATAGATGTAATAAATCAAGTTTCACACAAATACTGAAATGTTACCATTGGCAAATTGAATTCATAAAATAAATACAATCCATATCTTTTTAAATACGGGGGAATCATTAATTACAACAATGTATCTCTCCTTTCTCCTCTCCATATAGTCACTATTTTTTTTTAAAAAAGGTAAAAATTAATCTCTTTTTCTACTTTTGGGGTATTTTTAAAACTCTCATGAAATGGGAAGTGACATTCTCTCAGAAGTGCGCTTTCAAATAAAAGTAAAGAATTCTGAAACACCATTGTAGGGAGCAGAGAGCCAGTCAAACTCAGACCTTCTGTTTTTTGAGTGATATGCTTCTTCAGAGAGGAAGGAGTCAATCTGGGCTGCAGAGAAAATTTTTCTAGAGGAAATGTCTTCTGAGTGGGAAAGAGATAAAGCAATCTTTCACATGACAAAGGATTGTATATAGATGTCTATAGATACCTATTTAAAATTTAAAATATAGTATATTGAGTAAATCACCCTCTACTCTTTCTTAAAGAATGTCAGTATGTTTTTTATGCTCTTTTAATATAGATTTGCCTCTGGTGGTGAGAAAAAAGTTAATCATTATATTTCTCTTTATATAAGGATTATTCTTTAGGCACACTATTTCTAAAAATAATATTTAATGAAAATATTAGAATTTAATATATACTTGTAATAAACTTCCTACATCAACAACAGAACTTGTACTTAATAAAAAGTTCCCCGAATTGGTTTTAAAAGAAGTCTTATGCCTTAAGGCATTTCTTTCTTCTGAGTCAATAAAAAGAAAACTTTATATATGGTATGTCACTACTTTGGGGATAATTTTTAAGTGGAATATAAATATACATTAATCCTTCAAATGACTGAAATGTAAAAAATAAACATTAAATATTAAACTATTAAAGGGTAAATGGATTTATCCCACTTAACAAATCAATTTTTTAGAGCCATAGCTGATATATTTGATGTATATTTGCAACAATTAAATCAATTTATAGGATTTTATATCTCAATGTATGCCCTGTGGCCCTGTAGAAAAATAATTTCAAGAACACAACTTTATCATATTAATTGCCACAATTTTTACAAATACTACTAATAGAGTAGTTAGTAAAGATTAATACTGCAGAATGAATTTCTAAAGAATTATGAAGTACAAAGTTTTATGATTTAAGAGTTTTAAAAGGCCATGTCTCCTATGGGGAAAAGTTTCAGAAAAATTCACTGTTATATTGACAGTTAAATACATTAATCATTCACTATTATAAACAAACAGTGAAATTTAAAATAAGAAGTATTAAAGTTTAGTTGCAAGATATAAAAAGCAACATATTCTGGAAAGACCTTTGGGCCACACAGTGTTAAATTTTCATAATGTCATTTGTAATCTATTAAATCTAGGAAGTTTTAAAATCTGCCACAAGAATAGTTCCTCCCATAATTATATGAACTGCACTTATTTATCAATACAAAAAATATATCAGAATAGATTGTAAGGAATATTTTATTTAGAGAACTTTCCCTTAAGACATGTATTGTATGTGCAGAGTTTTCTGATTTGAAGGAGATTATTTTCTTGATGTTTCCTTTTGCGGGGAGGATGTGCATTTGAGTGGAGAAACTAAAACCAAGTTGTTCTATATTTCCAGAAAATGAAAATGTACCATTTAATTATGAGTACCTTTCATCCACTTAAACTATTTCTTTACAAAATTGAACCACTGTCCATAAGAGTCCTCGTTAGAAGTTTTGGGTTCTTTTGGTGTGGTTGTAGGTTTTGTCTTAGAAGAGAATCAAGTAGCTGTATGCCTATGATAACTCTATGACTATGATGATATAACTAAAATTCTAGTCCCAAGAAATCCAGTTAAATTTGTTCTAGGCAATACCTCCTGTATAGTTCCCCTGAGACCCAGTGATTTAATGCTGGCCCCATCAGCACATTAGCACAGACAGGGTTAGGAACCAGAGAGAATAGACCTACTTTTATTCTAATTGGGATGCATATAAAGTTTATTTGGCTCCGTGGTTATTACCTGGCCTTTTTCACTACCCCTTTTCCCTGATCACCTGGACAAATATGCTTGAGCTTCAGATCTCAGCCTAGATGAGACTGCAGTTTCCCTGGGCTGTGAAATTGGGTTACACGTCTAACTTGTATTTCCATATCACCCAGAAAATATCATATTGGCTTACACTTTCCAGTTTCCTTGTCTATAGTTTTCACTGAAGTATAATCTCAAGTTTATTCCTGGATATGTAGCATAAATCACTCTATCATGTATTATAGAACTCAAAATTTGTTGAAGGGATTTCAAGAGGGAATATATAATGATTTGTATTCTTAAGAAATGGCATACATGAATTATGGGGATTGTTAAAGTCGATGTCATTCTCATGATGATACTGTATTAGCTTACTGAATGTCAACCTTACCCACAATATATGGTGGTCCCAGCACCTAGTACCTGTTCAATGTATATTACCCTCTCCATGAGTTATTGAATTTGTACATCAAGAAAAAAACGAGTACAGGATGCTGATGAGATAAAAGAAATGTTTTTCTATGATCTACATTGGAAATGAGTCCCCCCAAATTCATGTGTTGTAAATTTAACATCACAGCATTGGGACATAGAGCCTAATGGGAGGGGCTTCAGTCATGAGTGTTCTGCTCATGTGAATGGATTAGTGCTATTATAATAAATAGCTTCCAGGAGCGAGTTCACTCTTGTTAGCTCTTCTCTCAGGTAAGGAATGGCATTTTAAACATCTGGAGGACACAGCATTCACCATCTTGGAAGCAAAGACTTGGACATTACCAAGTATCAAACGTGCTGATAAAACCTCGATCTTGGATTTCCCAGCCCTGAGAACTACGGAAATTTCTATTCTTTTTGAATTACCCAGTGTGGGGTACTTAGCTATGGTAGTACAAACAGATTAAGACCATAATTAATACCAGAGCATTATGGTGTTACTATAACAAATACTTAAAAATGTGTGAGCAGCTTTAAAGTAGATAATGGGTAAAGGTTAGAACAGTCCTCCCATTGATTCATTCATGACTATTTTCTACACCTGGGAATTTACACTGAGCATTCAGAATCCCTTAGGAAATTCACATCTACGTAGATCTTTTTGAACTGTCATGTAGGAATTACAGACCACCTTTTATTATAAATAGTTTTGCATGGATCTCTCTCTCTCCCACTACCTGACAATTCTTGAAGGACAGGATAAGTATACTGAAGTGCTTTGAAGATTCCAAATCCCACTTCTCTTGCTTTTGCATCCTTTTGAATGACTAATACCATGATAGACTAAAACTCACTCAAGCCCTTCAATAATGACCAATTGCCTTTTTACCAAATTTGTGCTATATCAAATCTCTGGTCATTTGACAGTAAAGTAAATAGATCTCCTAAGTTCAATCTTTCCATTCCTCTAGGAGTCAGTCCAAATCTGGATGGCCACCTGTATTCTAAATAAAGCTTCATTGGAATACCACTGTACTTTCACCAAAAGCACGATTATGTTACCGAGATAGAGACCACATGGCACACAAAATTGAAATTACTTGCTCTCGACCCTTTACAGAAAAAGTTTTTCAACTCATACTCAAATTGTATCCTACACATAAAGGTGAACTCATATTATTTTTAAAAATTCTATCAAATGTAACCCCTTTATTTTCTCTTGATCTTCCTTCATTTGTTAATCTGCAGAAAAATAATTTAGGACATTAGGGTTGGAACTGGGCATGTTCAGTTGATACTAATGCACTCCTGTGGGACTATCATGCCCATGATTTGTGGCAGATTATCAACAGTTTTCCCTTTATGTTATTTTCATTTAATGAGACCAAACTCCATCTTGCAAGGAATGGAAAATTGAAAAAAGGATCCTGACAGGATCACTAACAGCTTTCTACAAAGAAATGATGTTTTTTTTTCCATTCTTTTCAGCAAGTTATAGTCTACAAATTTATTCAGTTACATATGGGCCATTAACAGTTGACAGCTGTCAGACAAGGTCAGACAAAAAGGACTCATTAAAGTCATGTTAAAAAGAAAAGTCTGACCAACTGTTCTATTCCTATAGCTAGTTCCTTACTAACATTTTGGCAAGAATTTTCTCTCCTTTAGCCTCATGGGTCCACAGAGTAGGCAACTTCTCATGTGATATGAGTTTAGTCATACTAGAGACATTTTTAGCATCCATACTGGAGAAATTTTTAGCATCCAGGATAAAAATAAGTATCATTTAGACTGATTCCATAATTGTGTGTCTGTCTGTGTATGAAGGGGGGAAACTATGCACATAATTTTGTCAACTTTGAACTGTAGAATTTTGATTGCAACATTTAGCTGATCTTCATCCAGTCCAGTTCATTTTACTTAAGAATTGCATATGGATCAATTAATTAATTTTTAAATGAGAAACTGTCAAGTGAGAGTGACTACACTGACTTTTTTATGCAATCCAATTTCATTATATGCTGTGTTGTGATATTGACCTTCAGTTATTCCTACTTTAGGATCAATGATTATACTTACATTACTGAGAAAATTGCCTCATAAGTGTATCTGTCTTGCAAAATTTTTTATATTTCTCAGGATATTTATGATGTCATTAGTGTACTTTTTCTTAATTACATACCCTTCACATTAATAATAGAGTTTCCAGTTTCCAGCAGATGCATTTATGTAAGAAAGAAACACACCAAAGATGTCATGTGCATATATTAACAAATCACTTTGAATAGCAATACGATGTTTAGTTACAATGCACTGCTAAATTTTAAAAAGAGAAATTAGAGAAATCTTAATTCTTAAAATAAAGGTGGTCTTTATCATATTTTTTTATTGCTAGAGTCCATGTGTTAGTTTCCTAGGACTGTCATAACTAAATATTTTAGAGCAGGTGGCTTAAAAGACAGAAACTTATTTTCTCACAGGCTAGAAGTTCCTGCTCAAGGTGCAGGTCCTTTTGATTTTAGGTAGGAACCTACTTTCTGGCTTACAGATGGCTACCTTCTGGCTATGGACAGAATGGAAGCAATTTTATTCATATTTCTAAAGTCATAATTACATGTGACTCCATGAAGGACCTCAAATATCTTCAGTTGGATAAATGGCTCAGAAGTCAAAAAATAGTAGTCAATTCCATGACTACCCGAGGAATTTTGTACAAATCATTCATCCTAAGCCATATCATCACATGAAAAAGTAGGAATGGGGTTATCTCTGCTAAGGTTGCATAAATAAAGCCAAGTAAACAATGTCTAAGGATATGGTGCACTGTAAAGAAACTCTAAAAATATAGTAGTGGAATTAATATTCTTTCAATTAGAATAAATAATAGCTTATAATCTGTTAGACATGGTTGACATTCAAAAAAAAGTAATATTTTCCCTTCCTTCCACCTGTCAATTTACTTTGTCTGAACCTAGGACACAGCATCTGTCTGGATAATATTGCCTCACTTCAGGTAAGAAAACAAAAATAACTAAAATTTTATCTTTAATTTCTCAATGACAGTATAGGAAATGACCCTCAGTCTATATTTTTCAACTGTGAAAATTTCTCCAAAATCTATTTAATGTGAATTAAATCAACCCAGTGGGACCTCCACTTGTGACCTCTGGATATTTTCAGTGTTCATTTTTTTTTTTTTTTTTTTTTGCGGTACCAGGGATTGAACGCAGGGGCATTCTACCTCCGCGCTACGCCCCCGGCCCTATTTTTTATACTTTATTTTGAAACCGGGTCTCACAAAGTTGCGGAGGGCCTCACTAAGGAGAGAGAGAGACAGGGAGAGAGAGAGAGAGAGAGAGAGAGAGAGCTGAGGCTGGCCGCGAACCCGGATCCTCCGGTCTCTGCCTCCCAAAGTACTGGGACTACAAGCGTGCGCCACCACGCCCGGCTTTCAGTGTTCAAATAGTGAGAATATAAAAGAAAATTCACACTTAATTTAGCTTTTCTGTTGAAATAATCTTTTAGAAAACTTTCTATGAAGGCAATTCATAAATTTTATATGCATTACTTGTGTTTATTTTCACCTTTCGATACCATGTTCTATAGGTATTGAGCAATAGGTGACGCTATTAGTAATTAATAAGATAGTGCTACTTTAGGAGCCAATAGTGAATGATAGTGAAAATAAACATTTAAAATGCTCTTTTGATGACGGGAAGAGAATAGAAGGATATAATTCTTGTTCATTTCCTGTGTGTTTTTTTATGTGTTATATACCAAACATATGTGTGGGGAATGCTCCGGGGTAAATCTGAAGAGAAACAAATCATGACATTTATCACCATTTGCCAACACTCAGCTAGATTATTTCAGACTGTTGGAAATTTGTAATGGGTCACCATCTGTGACTATTTAAAATTTATAACGGGGGAGAAAGGAGAGTATTGTCTCAAGACTTCAAGAGTTTGCTCTCTGGTCATATATTTAAACCATGCATCTTTTGCTCTAAATTTCAATTGCATGCCCGTTATTACTGAATAGAGAGGTATGCTTTATACTGCAGAATCTATCTTTACATATAGTCTTTAATTGACAATTAGGAAATTATCTTACCTCTTTGTTATTTTATTATCCCTTTTTAAATAAGTGTAGTTCTTGCTTTTCTACCAGACTGTATTATTACAAAAAAAAATTAATTGCAACTGGTTAGTAAAATGTACCCAGTGGGAATTTACAACCAGTTTAATATGACTAACATGCTTTTTAAAGAACTTTTTCTATCATAAGTGAAATTTTTAAGTCACTTAAATGAAACATCACCATGATCCTTAACTTGAGGTCTTTTAACTTAATTTCTACCGTACAACTTTAGAACATAAATTGAAAATAGACAGACAGAGAAGGAAATAAAGACTTCTATTTTCTTTTAAACAATGCATTCCCCTTAGATTATGTTTCTAATGCTCTTATTACTTGTAAAGTGCTTGTGAAGTGAAAAATATCTCTTGTGAAATGGGGAAAGTATGCACGGAGGTCTGTGCTAAAGTAATTAGCTTTTCAAAGGTTAATGGTTTTATTTTAGCATTTGAAGATTATAGGTACTTTATCCTTCTGTATTTTTGTAAAATTGTATTACTGCAATAATTTAAGGGCAGTCACATTCCATAACGTTCATGAACAAGGGACTTTAGTTCCATCTTGTGATCAGTTGCTTAGCAACTACTATGTGGTTGGTGAAACCTATCAGATCTGCGTTCTCTCTCTCTCTCTCTCTCTCTCTCTCTCTCTCATTCTCGCTCTCTCTCTCTCGCTCTCTCTCTGGAAAATGTCAGCAACTAAATGCAGTTGGTTAGAGTTTTCACAATATTTTAGCATTTACACTTTCCAAAGAATTCTTAATAAGTAGTTTTCTTTTACTCTCCAATATGTTTTGTACTTCAAAGCCCAGCCTTTCTTGGCCTCAATTATTTGGGAAGCTAAATAGAAATTTTTATTCCATCTTTAAGAGATGTGTCTTCTTTAATTTCTTTCACCAAAATTTTGTAGTTTTCAGTGGACAAGTATTTTTCCTCTTTGGCTAGATTTATTTCCAAGTATATTATGCTTTTTCATGCTATTCAAAATGGAATTGCTTTCTTAATTTCCCTTCGTGGAATGTTCACTTTTTAGTATATAGAAACACAACTAACTGATTATTGTATGTTGATTTCATATCCTGTGACTTCGCTTAAATTTATTTTTTATTTCAGTTTTTCTTTGAACATGGAATATTTAAAGTTTTTCTACATAAAAGATCATAGTATATGTAAACAGATAATTTCACTTCTTCCTTTCCTATTTGAATGCCTTTGATGACATTATTTTAATTGAAATGCTGTTAATTAAAGAAATGTAATCTAATCTATCCTTGGAAGCCATTTTTAGTTTAATATAACCACAAGACAACAAGAAACAGAGGATACATTTATACAGATTTAAAATATACTTTGAAAAAAGTCATAATTTTTGACCCCATAAACCCAGTTCCTATAATAATTTATCACTAAAATAAAAACACTCTACTTTTACTAGTCATGTAAAATATTCCTAGCTACCAGGCATATTGATCCATGCCTGTAAGTCCAGAAACTCAGGAGTATGAGGAAAAGTACTGCAAGTTTGAAGCCAGCCTGGGCAACTTATTGAGACCCTGTCTCAAAATAAAAAGTAACCCAGTACTAGGGAAGCTGAGACAGGAGGATCACAGGTTCAAGACCAGCCACCACAACTTAGCAAGACCCTGTTTCAAAATAAAAAACAAAATAGGGCTAGGGTGTATAGCTCAGAGGTAGAGTGCCCCTGAGTTCAATTCCTAGCAAAAAATACATGAAAGAAAAGAAAGAAAGAAAGAAAGAGAGAGAAGGAAGGAAGGAAGGAAGGAAGGAAGGAAGGAAGGAAGGAAGGAAGGAAGGAAGAAAGGAAGGAAGGAAGGAAGAAAGGAAGGAAGGGCAGGCTGAGAATATAGGTTGAGACACAGAGAGCCACTGGGTCCAGTCTCCAGTAATAAGGAAAAAATAAAATAAAATGTTCCTAACTGCCCTCCTACCACATACACAAACATTTAAATCGAAATAGTCCTCAATATTCATTACTCAGGTTACATTCTATGTGGGTTACCTGACGCAGACTATATTATCTTCATATTCCTAAAAAAGACTTGGAAAACTGTGAATGCCATCCTTAGGGAAGTAAGTATATTATATATACACCATCAGAACATAAAATAGTGATTTTCTGTCATTTCTAAAAGTATGTATTATTTTTATTATGGTCTTTTTAAAAGATTTTACCAAACTATACACATTTGTATAAAAAACTTATGCCTTTGAGATATGAGAGTTCGATATTGTTACATACTGAATTTGTAATTGCGTAACTTTTTCCCATGAAACCTTTTTAATGTGTGTGAAAGATTGATACATAGAATATGGTTAATTAACTGCACAAATTAATTCAGACTGTAATTTTTAAGTTTAGGCTAAATTTGACTTTTAAGTATTTTTTCCTACAAGCATGATATATATATATGTATATATATGTATATATATATACAATATATGTATATGCATATATTTACATTTATGAAGAATTTCTCTACAGCTGTTTAAGATACCAAAAATTTTGCAACAAGCAATAAGTAATCTATAAATACATTAAAATATTTTTATAAAATTAAGCTTTATTTATGTATTCAAAAGAATGTATGAGATAAATACTGTTAATTTTAAAATATTTCAGAAAATATGCATAGAATGATTGCCTTTTATAAAAAATTATACATGAGTATTTGTCCATTTAAATGTTACCTATATGCATATTACTATTAAGATAATTTTGCATTAAGAAACAAAAGTCCAAGAAACATAATTGCTCTTAATGTTGTTTATCTCAGGAAGGGTTTTGGTGTGGAAATATTTAGAGCAATATTGTAATTTAAATCATAAAAATTTTAATAATTTAAAGTGTAGTTCTTTAATATATTTTCTATCTATGGCTGCTGATGCTGCATATGAGGACACGTTGAAATCTATAGAGGCATAAATATGAATGTACTTGAAATAAATTTCAAAGCAGTTATTAAAAATATTTATTATTCAATACCGCCAAAGTCGGTGAATAAGCATTACCTAAGAAATGCATTCTGAGGTAGACAGCACTGGCATTTTAAAAAATAAACCACTACAAAAACAACATTACTCAGTAAATTTATGTGAGGTCTCTATTCTGGATTTAAAAGGATCGTTAACTTCATTTCTAGAATTTTAGCAATGGTAAGTAAAAAGGAGCCCCACGAATCGAAAATAAACATCTTAAAATAGGTGAGTCCACTGAGGGTCTTGCATGAACATCATTTGCAAGGAGTTAAAAGAATAAATAGAGTTATTTGGTGTGAGTTTTCAGCTAACCAGGCGATGTGGCAAGACCTCTGTCCTGAAAACCTACAATTTTCTGCTTCCTGTCTTACATGTGACCCGGGAAACTAGAGCAACAGGCGAGGGCCTCGGCCTGGGGGTCAGCCTTAGAGATCTTCAGACCCCCCTCACTCATGGTGTTCAAGAAGGGTGTAGCCCCTCTGCTCTTCAGAAGCCCAGAAGCCAGCTGTGGCTCTGCTACGTTTTAAGCAGTGGTATGCTCAAGAGACCTGAGGTGTCATGTTAGCTGATTTCTGTGGTACAAAGCTTCCACCATGGCAGAGCTCAAGCTACCAATGTGAAGTCAACGAATCAAATGGAGTTGGGAAGAGATATAAATAATTGGTTCTTGGAAGCCATTGCAAAACAGATCCAGCATATCACTAATTCAAGACACACTTGGCCTTTGTTATCTTTCTTCTAGAACCCGAAACTATCATTTTGTTAGATTCTTAAGGTGACTTTATTATACACATACACACATCACACATGTGTGCACTCATTTATTTGTATATCTCTTGGTGTCTATATATTTGTAGGTGTGTGTGTGCATATATATATTTTTTTTCCTAACCTTTGCTTCTTGCACAATAATGTGATGGCTGATAATATTCTAGGACGAGATTGCTGAAGAAGCTTTGGTCGCAAACTGAAGATGACATGGAGCAGGGCCAACACTTAGTCACAGTGGACTGTGTTATGAGCAATAAATAAACCTTTGTGGTTGCAAGCAGCTGGTCATTGGAGTTTCTGTCCTACTGCTTCACAATGTTCCACATCATATATAAAATATGGTCTCTGTGACTTCAAAAAGTCTAGCAACTGCAGAAATTCAGGTTGAAATTTCCAACTTGGAGGAAATAATATTTCCAGAATCAGTTGAGATAACATCTGGCAGTGTGATTCCTCACATTTTAAACTACACCTCTCTCCTTGTTAAATAACTCAAATTAGAAATAACAGTGACAGCTTACAACTTCTTTTTTAAGTAGGTAAGGAGTTATTCTCATAAAGGGTTTTACATTGCAATCCCAGCTCAAGTAAAATTTTATTAGCAAATCATATAACCTCGGTTTTCTTTCTAAAGCACCACTGAATGAGGTATGATTTAAGATCCTTACTTAAATTATCATAATCCCCTTTACAACAAAAGTCTAATGCATAAAACAGACCTAAATGCACTACTGATCTCTCATCAAGACAAGCCTTAAAATAATTACTCTACTGCTAGGAATCCCTGATGGCTTTCTCTTATAAAAACCTAGTCTCAGTCTTCTGTTCTTTGCATTAATCTAGTCCTTTGCAACTTTATAATGATGGGGGAGAGAGAGAATATTGCACACCTTGCTATATTTCAAAAGGAATCCCAAAGGCTTCTTAATATGCCTCAAAATTCCTATCATAAATTTGACATTGTATATACTAATCCTTTGAACCTGGCTCTTCTTCCAGTTTTCCATGTTTGGTGCTCTATTTAGAACCTCTCTAAGTTCCTCACATTATCTTACCATCTTGGTTTGGCTGATGCCTAGTATTCAATTTTTTTAACCTTGGTTTTAACTTATTTTTCCAAAGGGTTCTCTCCTTAACTGCCACCAAATGTTTAGTTTAATGGTTGCATAAGTAGGAAGGGACAATGGAACTCACCTGGCAATATTCAGCCCATTACCATATATTTAAAAACTTCCCAACTTTCCAAAATGATTTCACTATACTATGCAAAGAGCTTCCTAGATATAGGTGAAGCATCAGATGAAATTTGAAAATAAAAAACAATCTTCCAGGTAATTTTAATATGCCCATTATTCAGACCTACCCTTCACTTCTAGCATCCCTTAGGAATCACTAGTCTTCTAGTTCATTAGTCCCAAATTTGATTGCATCAAAGCCACATAAATAGTTGAAAACCATAAGAAAAACAATGTTTAGGCTCATCACCATCATCTCCTCAATTTGAATTTCTGGAGTTCTGGCTGGAAATCTAGACTGTTAAAACCTTATAACTAATTGTGACAGAGATTCACTACTTTAGGTTATTCCTGCCCCCCCCCACAAAAGGCAGCTGCTCCTGGATATAATCTCACATTCTGTCTTCTTCGCCTGGAGTCTGGTGAGGCCTGTCTTGCAGTACTGTGATGGGAATCAGTTCTAGTTAGGCTCATTATCAATCAGATCTCCTCCTCTGACTATGATTCTTCTGCCTCCCAGTTCCATTTTTTAAGAATCCTTGTGATTACATTAGACCTACTTGGACCATCAGGATGATCTCACTATTTTAATAGCAGCAAATTAGCAAACTAAATTTTCCATCTGAAAACTTAATTTTCCTTTGCCATGTGACCTAGTATATTTACATGTTCTAGTGATTAACACATGTAAATCTTTGGTGGTCATTATTCTGCCTAGCATGCTCCCTATAAAATGAAAGATAAACTTTGTTACATGAACATGTGTGCCTGTGTGAAGAATATATGTGTATGGTGTGTGTGTGTGTGTGTCCTGATATAATACATAATTCTTACTGCAGATAGGAAATAAAAGAGCAGAAAATGCAACATTTATGTATCATCTATCTACCTATTTATCATCTAGCTTTCTACTTTTCTTTCTATCTATATGGAAAACCACTGGGACAACGTGTTTAACCTTTCAGTAGCTAACTCCATACCCATGTTGTTTTTGAAAATTTTTGAATTTAATTTGAGCAGTACAAAATAATATAGATAATTTCCTTGAACTCAATAGTTTACACATAGAGCAAAACATGCCGTTTTATTGTACGTTATTTCCAAAACATAGCAAATTGCTTTGACGTAATATCCAATGTAAATTATTTGAAAACATTGGAATTAAAGTTAAAAAAAGCAAGCTAATGGAAGGAAATAAATACATTCAACACCATGAAGGTTTTAGTTAATGATAAGTTTTTCCAGTGGTCAATACAAAATAAAATAATAAATTCCATAATTTTTGTTACTCACTCTAATAGATCATTCCATTTTTAGGTCATCATGTGTCGCCAGACTCAGGGAGAGGTCACTGTGTGAATGGCTATTCAGGGAAAAGAATTTGAGTAATGAACAAATTTGGGACATTTATAAAAAAACTCCAAATTCTCTTTTTTAAGTAAGTAATTTTAGAAAATTGAATAAAATTAGGAAGCTATACCAAGGAATCTTGATATTCAACTAACAGGCAAGTCACTCTGATGAGCTTCGAACCTTCCACAGTTGTCTTGTTAAACGTTACCCATATGGAAAGGGTCATTGTCAATTAGACAATATAGTTTGTCTAGATAGTCCAGTTGTCTTGCTGACAATCACCCTTACATTTACTTTTGTAATGGTTTGGATTTAGAATGCCCCCCCATCCCTCACAGAAACAAGGTAGCAATGTTGGAAGCAGGGCTTGATTGCTGTAAGGAAGGAAAGCAATCTTTTCTATCAAAGTTACAAGATCACATAGAAACTGGCAGGCTTCCATTTTGTAATTGTAGCCTAGGCATCCATTTTGTAACTCTTGTTCACATGTCTATATGTTCCACTCTTGGATATACTGGTTTTATGGTTTTCCTTCTGTAAATCCACCCAGAGAAAACTAGCCAACTGGAATAGATGGGAAAAGCCATACTCCAGCCAATGAGGAACAGCGCAGTGGCCTTCATGTTAGGAAATAAAAGGCTGAGTGGGCCGCCCACCCAGTGTGCTTGCACCATTCTGCACAGAAGTAAACATGCTTTGCTGAGTTACTTTTGGCTTCATGAGTTTTTATTTGTGACTTCCCTAAAATCTGTTTCTAAACATTAGGGGTGCATCCAGGATCCCCACGATTCAGGCGAGTGCCATGGGCTCCCCACTCAAGGGGGATTTGTCCTACTGCCTCATTGTGATAGCCCCTGAGTGCTGGGGGCAACTTGGCAGGCCTCTAACTCGCTGAGACCTGGTGGTAAAAGTCTCTCAGCAATGCAGGGAAAGGCCTAAGCAAATACCTCAGCCAACCAGATAATTTTGTAAAACGGGCTCAGAGACATGATGATGTTAAAGAAAGTAAAATGGCTGCAGGGAAGTCCAATGATAAAGTCAGTGGTTCATGCTGCTTACCACCTGCTGAGCTCCAAGGTGAACAAACTTATCCATTAAGCAGATGAGGTCACTCTGTGTGAGGCACGGTCCACCGCCATGGCAGCAGAGACCCAGGGAGGTATGGAGGAGGCCTATGGACCACACCCTTCTGGCGGAAGATCACTGGAGGTCAGACACAGCTGGGTGAGGCCACATCAGGCTTGCTGGACATGCAGCCCGGCCAAGAGCCCCTGGTCACTATGATATTCACAGGATACCAGAATGTGGAGGATAAAGCGGAGGCCAAGGAGGTACAAGAGTCCAAGATACCATCAGCACCAGCAGCAATGCCTGCTGGTTTGGGACAATCCCACAACTGTGTTGAGTGTGCCATGTTCCATGGAGTCAGCCATAGTTAAGATAAAAGACCCAAAGGCAGTAAAAACAAACAAACAAACAAAAAACAGTTAAAGCAAAAGGAGACCCAATAAATAAAAGGAGATGTTTATTGGAATAAGGAGGTGTTTTAATGAAAAAAAGATTAAAAGAAAAAGGAAAATGCTTTTAGGTAGAAAAGAACATTGTATGGCAATATTTTTGTTCTAAATGACTAAATTATCCCATAAGAGAAAAGAAAAATGAAAACAAAAATCGGAGGGTTAAGCAAGTCACAGAGGGTTTAAGGAAGTTGCAAATGATTTGTGAAGTATAAGACATATAAAAGAAATTTTGTATATGTAATAAGGTTGGTTATAATTAAAAGGAAATATTTAAAGGGTTTTGTAAGAATAACATTTAATGCTTTTTTAAGGTTTTCTTAAGATATTGATCTGTTCGTGGTAAAATTTTATAAAAACTAACCTAGAAAAAAATTGTTTGGCATTGTATTAAGGCAATCTTCTGTGTTTTCTTTAATAACAATAGGATTTTTTTCTCTAGGTAACAATTTACTAAGATATAGCTTAAACAAAGATTTTGCATCTTTATCAAGATAATCTCTTGATTAGACCTTTGGTCACTGCATCTTAGTAGAGTAAGGGTTTAAACATATGTATTACAGCCTGTGAAATGACTACTTTATAACTCAAGATAAATGAACTACTTTTATTTTTGATTACTACATATATTTGACACCCCATATATTTGTCACTATAGATGTGTATACATATGAGGGATAAATATGCTGTACATCTGAGATTTATCTAAATGTTTCATAGAAGCTTATAAAGTTAGATATATAGGTTTTATATGCATGCAATAAGTGATCTCTTTATGCAATTGTATCTGATGTTCAGTACCATTCAAAAATCCCTGTCAGTGAAGACCTGGTTTACATCTATTTGCTTTGACTGAATGTTTTATTATTGTATAAAAGAGATATAATTGTCCATCAGCTAATAAGCTTGTTTCTCATCATTAATATTCTTCTCTAAACTTATAAAAGGTGTAGAGCTATTTTTTGATTTTTATCAATGCTGTTAACCTACATAGACCTGTAATTAAAGTTATCTTACTGAGCCATGGATTCTAAATCTCACTCCAAAAGAAAATGCTAAGTTAATATATTTTAACTTTTGTGTAACTATAATGTTAATTATTACTGGCTTTTTCATGTTAAATATATTTATGTTTCCCAAGTATCTTCTGAAATGCAAATCTTAAGGGAACACTTTACCAATCTGGTGTCTTCTAAACAAAAATTGTTAATAGTGATAGCCTTTTTCAGGTTTATATTAGTGTTTACCTAAACTATATTATGACCATCATTAAGCAAAGATAATGACAGGTGCTCAAACACTTGGCATTCTAAACCTTGCCACTCTGTTGAATAAAAAAATATCAGGCATTAATAACTCTATATATTTAATATATAAGCAAGTCAAATTTAAATTGGGATTTATTTATATCATCAAATATTGTCAGAACTATTATACAAACTGAATTTGTCTTGTCCCTAATAATTTTACTTTGCATTTTCCATGTAAATCTTTGTAAATGTTGTCTGTTAATTTTTTTTTTTCTACAGAAGTACAACTTCTATCAGGTGTTTTGTTTTGAGATGATAGCCACCCTCTGGAAAACAGGCTATAATACTAACTCCTACTCATTAACAAGGACTGGTAAGATTAACCTACTGGGTGTTCAACAACTGGGACTTATAGTCACCAAATTAAAGTGCTAAGGAGAAACAGCCAATATTTTGGCCCTTGCTCAAGGTCACAGAAGATCCACGGATGATG
Source organism: Glis glis (assembly GCA_004027185.1). Taxonomy (NCBI): domain Eukaryota; kingdom Metazoa; phylum Chordata; class Mammalia; order Rodentia; family Gliridae; genus Glis; species Glis glis. Next base: position 84,373 of record PVJS01001142.1, on the reverse strand, counting down.
AAACTTAGCTCTGCAATTCTGGTAAGTCACCCCACCCCCTGATCAGGGGAATTGTGAAGACCCCAAAGACTAAGAGCCACCAGTGCATATTCTGTAAAAAGGAGGGTCATTGAAGAGGGAAACATCCCCAATGCTTCAAGGGAAGCCATGTGGTCAGCAAGACCATGACCCATCCTGGCAGATGGCACAACTGGTAGAGGAAAAGTCTCACAAAGTCCCTAAGAGTAACCCTAAGGAGCCTTGACTGACCTTAACAGTAAAATAATTTTATAAAATTATTTTGGCCCCACATAGGGCTACCTACTTGGTTTTGAATAGCCAGCAGGAAAGTTTAACCAGAAACAAGTGTGTTATTCTGGGGGAAAAGAGCTATACTCATAAAGTCATTTAAAAGACCAACCACATAATTTAGATATCTTCTGACTTTCACTCCCCTTTATATTCTACATTATAATTTATTTATTTATTTTAATATATTTTTATTGGTGCATTGTAGTCTCACATCACAATGAGTATCAGTTCGGTGTTAACATACATGCACACAGCTCTTGATGTCCCTCCCCCCCGCACTCCCCATGTAGTCCTGAGAATGATGTTGGTATAATCTCATATGTACACATTGTTTATGATAGTAATTCCATAGATTCACTTCTTTCTTGCCCTTCCCCTTCCCTTGTACCCCTTCCCTTGCACCACTGAGGGTTCTCTGTTGTCATTGGAGTCCCTTTTGTGTCCCCACTACTCCCTAGGTTGCATAGCAGCACAATTCACAGTGGCCAAAATATGGAACCAACCTAGATGTCCATCAGCAGATGAGTGGATTACAAAATTATGGGAAATACTCACAATGGAATTCTATTCAGCAGTAAAGAAGAACAAAATAACAGCATTTGCAAGAAAATGGAAAGATCTGGAGAACATTATGTTAAGTGAGATTAGCCAATCACAAAAAAAGAAGGGACATATGTTTTCACTAATCTACATTATAATTTATAATGGTAATTCTGCTTTTAGGCTCACAGAAAAAAAATAATATGGCACTGATGTCCAAACCTTCTGAGTCTCTATAAAATGCTGTAAAACTAAACCTGTCCCTCTGGTGGTTTTGCAGGTCCAGGACCGCCAGATTCCTAAAAGAGAAGCAAGATGCTTGATCTACAGAGGGTTCTGACAAATACATAAAAACAAAAGACAGTTGCTGATAACCTTTATAATAAGCAAATTATTAGTACTAATGAACAGTATCTTAGTAGTCAATATGCTAAATTGTATGCTATGTTGTTTGTTTTTAAACTGTAGAGTAGATTGTTTAATTATCATCAATAGAGATTTGTGAACTATACTAAAGGTGCTATAGAAGGAATAACTAAACAATTAGATGCTACTAGCCAGATTACATGAACAAATATATTAGTTCTACAAGGGTTAACAATCCTAGTGAATGAACTTGCTGAAAACTCAGGAATAGATGATCCCTTCACTAATCTATTGGAACAGGGGTCAGTAAATGGAAGGAAATAATGACATCTGTTCTGATATTCCTTATCATTAGTATTGAAATGATGATTTTTATGGGATGCTGTATAATCCCTTGCATATGAGGATTAGTTTAGAGACTTATAGAGATAGCCATTACTAAACAGCCTCTGCCCCCCTACCATGATAGCCTTTTTTTGCTTGGAAACCCAGATAGTGAAAGTCAGCTCATGTTAACAAAATTCAAAGAAAAGAATAGAAGTATATAATAAAAGAGGGGGAAATTGTAAGAAAGGAAAGCAGTCTTTTCTATCAAAGTTACAAGATCACACAGAAATTGGCAGGCTTCCATTTTCTAACTGGAGCTTACGTATCCATTTTGTAATTTTTGTACAAGTGTCTATATGTTCTACTCCCAGATGTACTGGTTTCATGTTTCTCCTTTTGTAAAATCTGCCCAGTGAAAGCTAACCAACCAGATTAGATTGTGAAATCCATACTCCAACCAATGGGGGGCATTAGGAAATAAAAGGCTGAGTGGACTTCCCACCCAGTGTGCTTGCACCCTTCTGTGCAGAAGTAAATTTCCTTGTAGAGTTACTTTTGATTTCATGAGTTTTTATTTGCATCTTCCCTAAAATATTTCTAACATTGCTAAGGAGTCTCTGGGAGGTGACCTTGGGGATTATATAAGGTCTCTCCCCCCCCCCCCTGCTCTTTCTCTTGCTTCTGGCCTCCATGATGCGAGAGCAGAGCTTTTGTGCTCTCTCTCTCTGTGCCTTCCTTCTCCATGCCCTCAGCTCCACAGACCTGGCCTCACATGGACTGAATCTTGTAATCTCCAAAAACTGTGAGCAAATAAATCTTCCTCTAAATTGTGTTAACTCAATTCTATCCAGTTTTTTCCACCTAAAACTACATATTTTTTTAAAATTACTAAATCTTCATCTCTTTACCTACTCCCTTTCCCTAAATCCAAGTCAAAATTTCAAGCTTCTTAGAAATCCCAATTAGAAAAAAAATACTATCTCACAAAATCAATGTGTAATAATCTGAAAAAAATGCATTCCACATATATTCTAGGTTAATTCTGTGATCTTTCCAAAAGGAAATTGAGTAAATCAGACATTAAGCAATGACAACAACAAAATTATAAGGATTATGACATAATCAAACCTTTTATATTTTGGCAACAACTGACTTAATCATATAACAACTAAATATAAGATGTATAAGTACATAGCATTTTCTAGTATCTGCTCAGAACTATATTTGATAACAGACACATTCCTCAAGCCAAAATTTTATCCATACTTAACATCACTAATCTTAAAAGGAACATACTAAAGATCTATTAAGTGGGTCCAAACATTTGGAGCTCTGTTATAACTGAATTAATTTGAACAGTTACACAATAAATAGCAGAAAGTTTTAACTAGAAATGGATAATCAAAACAAACATATAACAATATTCACAAAACCAAAATCAAAGTGGAGGTATTAGTATGTATGGTCTCTTAAAATTTCACTTGGTGCTCTATGAGGAAAAACTATTTGATATTACACTAGAAGACTGGGCACTATATACTTGAGAGGAATAGAAAACTGTAAAGAGGCCAATAATCAAACATTCATTCAACTAATTATTCAATATGTACTTACTGAATAACCTCTTCTTGGTGCTTGGAAAGCATCCAAACATCAAAAAGATCAATACAACAGACAAAAACTTCTGCCCTTTAGAGTATAAAATCTATTGAGGGGACTGTCCAAAAACTAGGATGATAATAAATAGTAAATTATATCATATGAAAAAAGATAATATGAACAGTGCAACAAAGAGAGGAGAGTAAGAGAGTTTAGGAGTGCCAGGTAGGGGTGTGTGTGTGTGTGTGTGTGTGTGTGTGTGTGTGTGTGTATGAATGCCTGGGAAATTTGATTAGGTGACACTTTAGAGATTCCAGAGAACACTTAACTCTGAAGGCAATATTTGAGTACAGACCTGAAGACCTTGAGGTAGTTCATTGTGTGAACATTGTGTGAATACCTGGAGAAAGGATGTTCCAAGGAGAGGGAGAACTCAATTCAGAGGGCATTAATACAAAATTATATACAAAAGAAATGTAATCAGGACAATGTATCTCAGGGTGAGTTGGGGGGTAGTGGTAGAAGATGAGGATAGAGAGGACAGAAGGGATGGTGCTAAATAATTGTCTAGAGAAGGAGATATAGCACGATTGTCAGGTAACACTAATAGTCAGTACTCATGGTCATGAATTGAAAGGGGACTAACCAGGATCATCTTGTGTTCTTCCAAGATACATTCAGCTGCACAGGTGAGGATCTGCAGTCAATAGAGATATAGGTTTAATCAGGGTTGCAGTTACTCTCCGGTCATGTCCATAATATATAAAATAAAGACTGCTCAGACTTATCCTCTCTCTGACCCAATTTTATGGCTCACTTATTGGCACATGAGGCAAATGAACATATATTGGGAACTAGTAAGCATCTTCAATATGATAAAATATAAATATCCTATAAGAAATAAAAATGTTTTTAATTGTGAGCTAAAATACAGACTCTTTGTTATTCAAAACCTATTGAGCTAAAAGTAACAGAAATTAGATTACTCTTAAAAGTTGAGAAACTCATAGTGTTCCAAAAGTAATATGCAATTCAAAGTCACTTATATTTTTCCAACAAATTAGTTGAAACATAGAAATTTTCTTCAGGGTTTATTGTGTTGCAATGTGATTTTATTAAGCAGATGGTCAGCCATAAAATAAAGCTATAGATGATATTCTACAAAGTCAAGATACACTGGACTCTTGTCAGTTTTCTTTCTTTTCTTTCTAATTTTTTGACTGGTGCATTGTAATTATGCATCATAGTGAGGTCAGAGTGACAGAAACACACATACACACACACACACACACACACACACACACACACACACAGCATTCATGTGTGTTTCCCTTCAGATCCCTCCCATCCCCCTCCCCATAGATAATTTTTACATTGATACAGAAAACTTCATGTATGAACAAAGAATTATTTGAATTGTCTCCATCACCAGATCTCCCCTTTCTCCTCTCCACCTCCTTTCTATGGTAGAATAGTTCATTATTGTTTGTCCAAGTGAGGGCTACAGAAAATGTGTAGAAATTAATAACACAAAATCTATATATTTCTGGGGTATTTTTTCCTTCCCTACCTTGGCTTACTAATTAACCCTATGTTTAAATTCTGTTTTTCTTATTATATCCAGATTTTAATAGCAGTATAATCTACTTCTCAATTTCTTAAATTTAAGCCTATCTATGGATGCTTCCAATTTAACAGCCTTGTGTCTGCCCAAAGACATACAAACAGTGGGTAGTTACAACTACCCAACCCCATTTTGCTCAGATGTTACCATGACAACAGCGGACAACAGAGAACCTCAGCACAACGGTCAGCTCCCTGCACCTTCATAAATGGTTCTCTCTTGTCTATCACTATATTCCTTGCCTATACGAATTTAAAAATCACAGGATGCTAAAATCGGCAGTGTCCATGTCACAGTAACAAAGTCCATCTCTCATTTCTCAATTAATAGATCTTTCATAATAGTGCTTTTTGGTATTTAGGTGTCTAATCATTCTACAGTACCATGATTTCTTAAAATAGAAGCATTATAAATAGGAACCAACATAAGCTGTGTAAATGTTTCACTATTTTATATTTAGATTTTATAAGTCCATACATGAGGGCCCAGATCTCTTTCCCTGAAACTCAAATGGACAGAATGGAGGGTCTGATGCCATCAGTTAAAATTAGTTTTTCCTTTTAGACTCATTTTAATGGGATTTCTACCTCTGTTGAAAATGAAATCACATTACCTAAGGCAAGGACTCGGTATCATTGTACCTAATTAGCCATCAAACTCATTTAGTTTGCATTTATAACAACAACAAGCAGTTAGTAATTAAAATGAAATAAATGGCTCATTTGAATCATTCAAAATATGTGTTTATTAACATTTTTCAGCAAAAACATCAAAATGTAAGATTACCACTTTCTCTGGCTTCAGCTGTTTTAAAATTAATTGAATCATAATTATCCCCAAACTATGCTCTCTATCCTCACATCTCCTCTGGTCTTTGCTTATCAATGGGTTGCTTGTTTGTTTTCTTTTATTTTGTTTTACCTGTTCTACTTCTAATTTGGACCAACAATTTGCTTTATTTTTGCTGAAATGATGACTTCCTGCTTCTATATTGCAGGCATTGATCCTTCATTCTCAGCAACAAATTCCCCAGCCTGACACGACTTTGCTTCTCTCTTTGTTCTCTTACTCCTTGCTGTCCAAAGTGCCTGACACATATATCTTTACACTATGATGAATCTCCGAATGTCCTCTATTTTTCTTGCTTGATATAAGTCACAGATTGCACAGTTCACCAAGAATTGTTTGAAATAAAAAGTTTTATTAAGGTAATACTTCACATACTGCACAACTCACCCATTTATAGGATACAAGTCAATGGTTTTTAGTTTATCCAGAAGCAGGTGAAACCATCATCACAGTTAGTTTTAGAGTATTTTTATTATATCAAAAACTAACTCTGTACCCGTTAGCTATCATTCCCTGATCCTTTATGGCCATCCACTACCCCAACCCTAAGAAGCCACTGATTTATTTCCTATTTCTATAGAATCCCAGATTTTAGAATTTTATTTGAATGGAATCCTACAGCATAAAAATGATATTTTCTGACTGCCTTTTTTCACTTATCATAATATCCTCAGGGTTTATCCCCGTTGTAACTTGTACTAGTAATCTATTTCTCTTTATGTCTGAAGAGTATTCCATTGTATCGATACATTAAATTTTGTTCACCCATTGACTGTTGGTAAGTATTTGGGTTATTTCCACTTTGGGGATATTATGAATAATGATGCTATAAATACTTGAGTACACGTTTCTGTGTAAATATGTTTTTATTTTTCTTGGGCATATACCTAGGAATGAAATTGCTGCATTATTTGGTAACTCAATGTTTAATCATTTGAATAAATGCCAGAATATTTTCCGAAAAGGCTGAATCATTTTACATTCCCACCGGAAGTGTAAGAGGAGCCTCTGATACCTCCACATTGTCACCAACACTTATGTGACATTTCACTTCTAGCCATCTGGTGGGTGTGAAGTGGTATTTCACTGCGGTTTTGAGATTCACTTCCCTGATGATTAATAGTGTCAGGCATTTTTTTTCATGTGCTTTTTGGACATTTGTATATCTTCTTAAGCAAAAGCATTTATTCATATCCTTTGCCCATTTTTAATTAGGTTTTCTTTTTATTATTAAATTAGAAGTGTCCTTTATATATTCTAGATTGAAGTCTCATAAAATAAATGACTTGCAAATATTTTTTCTTATTATAGAATCTTGAGGGAAACACCCTAATGCACAGGATGTACATACACAAATATATCAAAGTCAACTACTATGCTGAGCACAAGAAGAAGGGAAGGGGGAGGGAATGGGGGTGGGAATTGGGGGAAGGCTAATTGAGCGATGTGTGTACGTATACTTCTACCACCCTGAAACCCATCAAGATGTATGATTACAATGCTCCAACAAAAAAAAGAATCTTGTCACCTTTGCCAAAAATCAGTTGATCACATATGTATGGTTGTATTGTGGATTTCCGATTCTGCTTCATTGATTAAGATGTCTATTTTGCTCAGTAAAACACTTAAATACTTTTGTTTGAAGTAAGTTCTAAAGCAGGGAAGTATGAGACCTTCTACTTTATACTTCTTTCCCAGAATTGTTTTCACCTATTTTGGGTCCCTTGCGTTCCATGTGAACGTTAGAATCAGCTTGTCCAAATCAGCAAGAGATGTGACAGAAATGATATTGAGTCTATAGATCAGTTTAGGGAGTATTGCTATCTTTTGTTTTGTTTTCTTTTATTTTCTTCTGGGGATTGAACCTAGGATCATTCCACTTCTCAGGTTCACCCCCCATCCCCTTTTTTAATTTTTTTTTTATTTTGAAGCAAGGTCTCACTAAGTTGCTGAGGGTCTAGCTAAGAAGTTGCTGAGGCTGGCCTCAAACCTGTAATCCTCCTGTGTCGGCCTTCCAAGTACTGGAAATATAGGCACGCTCTACCATACCTGGCTAGTATTTCCTTTTTTCTTTCTTTCTTTCTTTTTTTTTCCCACTGGGATTGAACCCAGGAGCATTCTACCTCCGAGGTACACCCCCAGCCCTTTCTATGTTTTATTTTGAAACAGGGTCTCATTAAGTTGCTGAGGGTCTTGCTCAGTTTCTGAAGCTGGCCGTGAACTTGTGATCCTCCTGTCTGAGCCTCTCAATTAGTGTGATTACAGGTGTGCACCACCATGCCTGACTTAGTATTACCATTATAATAATTTTAATTCATTTGATCCATGAACATGGGATGTTTTCCCTTTATTTAGATCTTCTTTAATTTCTCTCAGAAATGTTTTATAGTTCCAAGTTATTAACTTCCTTTGTTAAATTTATTACTAAATATTTCATCACCTTTGATACTATTGTGAATGAAAGTGTTTTCTTAGTTTCACTATCAGATTGTTCATTGCAAGTGCATAGAAATGCAATTGTTTTTTATTTTGATCTTATATCATGAAATCTTGTGGAATGATTTGATCTTATGTCATGAAATCGTGTGGAATGATTTATTAATTGTTAGCAGATTCCTTAGAATTTTCTATATTCAAGATCAAATACCATCTAGAAACAGAAATAGTCTCCCTCCTTTATTTCCAGTCTGAATGCCTTTTATTTCTTTTCCATACCTGATTGCCCTGGCTAGATCATCCAGTAAAATAGTGAATAGAAGTACTGAGAGTAGAAACCCAATTAGTATGATGTGAACTGTGCAGTTTTCATAGATGTTCTTTGTCAGGTTGAGGAAGTTCCCTTCTATTTCTAGTTGGCTGAGTGTTTTTATCATGAAAGGATCTTAAATTTGTTAAAAGCTTTAACATTGTATTTGTAACTATAGAGATTCTATTGCAATTTTTTTATTATACTGATATGATAGCAAATTAATTGCTCATTAGATGTTAAACCAATTATACATCCATGGGATAAATCCAATTTGGCTCTATTGCATAATTCTTGTTATATATTTCAGGATTGGTTTTCCAATATTTTATTAATATTTTATTAGTTATAATTTTATTATTATTATTTTATTAATTTTTCTCTTCTGATGGCATTGTCTGGTTTTGCTACGAGGGTAATACTCCAGCTCTGTGTTCTACTGCTAATGAGGTCAGTTCCTTTGGAAAACAATTTGTATCTATAATTTTATGGTCTGCTTCATCCCCCAAGCAAATCTCTGAGCCAGGGCTCTAGAGCTGTAGTTGACAACAACAGCAAGTTTCTCTCTGATTGAAGTTTCTCTCTGATTGGCATTTCCACTCTAATAGCTAACCACTTGGTCAAGGGAGGGGCGGTAGCCTGTTTCCCTCCTGGCTTGTCTCTCCTGGCATGTATCTACTGGCCAATGACCTGGAGAAGGGCTCAGTATTCCCAGCATGCCACACCTAGAGTAGAATCTCCAATCCATGGGAGGAAGTGGAGCAGAAGAAACAGCCCACCTCTCACCAGCACTCTCCTGACATAGCCTCAGCAGAAAGAATCTAGAATTTTTCTGGATTCATTGAGATAATACAGGTAAGACACTGAATATGGTATCTGGGATGAATAAGTGTTATATAAATATTGACTACAAAATTTTATTATTGGAGTACAACTAAAGCTTTAGCCAGAGGTAAGTTTCTAGAATAAGATATTATCAAATAATTTGTTATTAAATAAATAAATAGCCCCATTCAACTCAGGAAAGGTGAATACAAAGAAATAGCAAGCTGCTGGGCATGGTGGCGCAGGCTTGTAATCCCAGTACTTGGGAGGCTGAGACCAGAGGATCCAGGTTTGCGGCCAGCCTCAGCTACTTAGTGAGGCCCTCCACAACTTAGTGAGACCCTGTTTCAAAATAAAGAATAAAAAATAGGGCAGGGGGTGTAGCCCGGAGGTAGAATACTCCTGGGTTCAATCCCTGGTACTGCAAAAAAAAAAAAGAAAGAAATAGCAACCTAAATTGATGAAATTTTATCTGAAGTTAATCACTGGGAAATCAAAAGAGTAGTTAAAATCTAAAACTTTGACAAATTACATTTAAAATATACTTAATATTATAAATATACTTAATATTATAAATATACTTAATATTATAAATATACTTAATATTATAAATAATATTATGTGTTAATATTATAAATACTTAAGTGTGTGAATAAAATAAATAATTAAATTAAACACATAAAAGACACTACTGCTGAGGGATACTGCAAAACAGCCACTAGGAACAGCGGTGAAGAGTACTGACAGCACCCAGCAATTAAAAAGCTGCCTAACGTACCTCGACTTTTCTTTAACGGGACAGTTTAGAATTCTGACTCAACCTCCTTATTTGTTATTGGTGTTCTAGCTTTGTTTTTCTTTTTTATTTTGTTTTAGTATGTGTTATGTTTCCAGAAAGATGTTAATTTCTTCTAGATTATCCAATATGTTTGTGAATTATATTCATAATATTCCCTCATAGTCCTCTTCCTCTGAGGCATCGGTTGTAATATTTCTTCCTTCATTTTTTATTTTATTTATTTCTTCTGTGTAAATAACACTATATTGTATACTTGAAATTTTCTGATATAGTTGACACGACATGTTCTAACCACACACATACACACACACACACACACACACACACACACACACACACACAATGGATAACATGATGAATATGTTAAGTTTGTAATCATTTCACAATGTATATGTATATCAAAACATCCCATTGAATGCCTTAAATATAAAGAAATTTTATTTATCAAGTATATTCCAATAAAACTAGAAAGCTATAAAGTTAAATTTATGAGATTATTACAAATAACTTAATGGCAGCATAATTATTAATTTCAGGTAATAAGATTATCTATTTAGGAGCATATGCACTCACTAAGTGTTTATTGAACTGTTGAATAAATGAAGAGACTTTAATGAGATATTCCCATACCAAATAAATATATCAACTAAATTCAAATATATTTAAGAACAATAGTTATTTGTAACTACTTACAATTATAATAGCTACGTGTTATGTAACAATAGTCACTTAATATATTACTTACAAAAACATCTAAATTTAAACCAAGAAAGAAATTGTAAGCAGAATCTATAAGAATAAAAACTGCATAACTTATTTTTAGATGAAACAGAAAAGCTAAGTAAAATTAAAATTTAAAAAGCATGTTTCTGATGGAAAAACAAAATAATTCTCTGAGTGCCTGGCTGACCTAGAAAAGCAATGGAATCAACATCCTAAAGGGATTCTGCTACTTAACAAAATTATTCTATTGACTTTGAAATTACAGTACATAAAAAAGTCAACAAATACTTTAAATTTGACTTATCGGGAAATTTAAAGTTAAAGTTTGAACAATTTATAAATGCACTATAAAACAAAATTGTTTCGACATAAACACATGTTGTCTCAGAATGGAAAGTTCAGAAATATAAAAAAATCATATATATTTGGCAAATGATAAAAATAACATTTCAAATGGAATTATTCAGTAAATTATTCTAGAGCAACAAGCTAAATAATATATTCAAAAAATGAAATAGAGTGGGATAAAAATAAAAACAGCATAACATCTTACAAAATAAAAGAAGTTCCAGAAGGAATGTAAGACTGAGACAGAAAATCACAAGGTAAATAAAGGTATACATTTACTTGATTTTAGGGGAAAAAAATCATGAAAGAACCAATGAAAGAAAAATTTGAAAAATCTACTATAGTCTTTTTTTTTTTTTTGGTACTGTGGATTAAACCCAGGGGTGTTCTACCTCTGAGCTATGCCCCCAGCCTTTTTTATTTTTATTTCTTATTTTGAAACAGGGTTTTGCTTAGTTGCTGAGGGTCTCCCTAAATTTCTGGGGCTAGCCACAAATCTGTAATTCTCTTGTCTCAGTCTCCCAAGTACTGGGATTACAGGCATTCTCCAACTTATAGCCAAATTTTTTAAATCTTCAATTTAAATTTTTGAAGAATAAGCCAGGCATGGTGGCACACGCTTGTAATCCCAGTACTTGGGAGGCGGAAATCGGAGGATCCGGGTTCGCAGCCAGCCTCAGCTACTTAGTGAGGCCCTCCGCAACTTTGTGAGACCCGGTTTCAGTAAAGGATAAAAAATAGGGCCGGGGGTGTAGCACGGAGGTAGAACGCCCCTGGGTTCAATCCCCGGTACCGCAAAAAAAAAAAAAAATTTTTTTGAAGAATAAAAGAAGTCAGCATGGATAATAGCAATACAAATATTTCTTTAAATGTGCATTTGTAGAATGTATAATAAATGACAGATGTATACCATTAAAATGCAAATAAACCTAATAAAACAAAACAAAGAATTCCCACAAATGTCCTAACCATATTGTCATGTGTTGCTCAGAATAAAAAAATGCAAATGTGCAACATAAAAGGATGTTCAGCTTCATTTGTCATAAAACATTACTATGTATTAATGATAGCAATGCCAATTGTTACAACAAATAGACATGTCAGAAATCTCTCAGAATAAAAAGTATATTTTCATCTCACTTTATAATCGATGTGGTCTATTAGTTTTCTAGGGCTGCCACAACAAGCACCTTAGACTGAGTGGTGTAAGCAACAGATATTTATTTTCTCACAATTCTGGAGCTTCGAAGTCCAAGATCGAGACGTCAGCAGTACTGGTTTCTTCTGAGGTTCTGTCCTGGGTTTTTAGATGGCCGTCTGCTTCCTGTGTTTTCATATCTTCCCTCTGTACCTTTCTTGTGTCCTAATATCTTCTTCTGTTCAGGACATCCATCATCAAGACCCACCCTCATGGGACCATTACCTTTTTATAGGCCCATCTCCAAATAAGGTCAAATTGAGTGCGGGGGTTTCAACATAAATTTAGAAGAACACAATTCAGCCCACTGCATGTGAACCAGACGTTCCTTCCCTATCTTGGAGCTAAGTAATGTGGAATCTATGGCTTCCAGGGATGATATGATAGACCCAGCATTGGCTCAGCCACATCACACATGGTTTCTGTTTCAAGAAATCAACTTAAAAGAATCCAACACAAATGCCCAGTAAATAAACACAGAGGTGTTACTATGAAATCATAATGTTATAACCGTTATAAAATGGCCCATTTAAAGGAAAAGGAATAATTAATTAAGTCAATTAGATTGAAAATCATGCAACAATTTGAAATCATATTTTAAAGAAATATTATGAGAAGTGAAAATGGCCAGGCTAAGATAGACATGAAATTAAAAAAATCAAAGAATTTTAAGATACATTGTATGTCAATATATTTCTTTTTTTGTTGTTGTTTTGCAGTACCGGGGATTGAACCCAGGGGTGTTTTGCCTCCAAGCTACACCCCCGGCCCTATCTTTTATACTTTATTTTGAAACCAGGTCTCACGAAGTTGCGGAGGGCCTCACTAAGTAGCTGAGGCTGGCCGCAAACCCTGATCCTCCGGTCTCCGCCTCCCAAGTACTGGGATTACAAGCGTGCACCACCACGCCTGGCAATATACTTCTTTTAAGGAAACTTCTGTATCATAGAGGTTAGAATGGGGATCAGATACTGCCATTTTAAGAAGGCTCTAAATAGCTCCCCATTAACAGATACAATGCGGTTACTATTATCATGGAATTATATTTCTGAAGATTACATTTCATTCTAGAGTAACATTTTTTTGTTGTTGTTTTTGTGTTTTGTCTTATTTTGCACCTGTGTGGGAGGTACATTTGCTCAAAGACAATAATAAGTTATGACTATCAGCCTATAGATTTTCTTTAATTATATCCTCCAACTCCCTGTACTAGTTGTACAGTTGTACTTGTTAGAAATAGATTTTAGGGGAGTATTAAATAAATACTCACAAACTCAAAATAACTCAGCAAGGCTAGTTTCCCACTGGGCACTTTTTTTTTTTTTTGCTTTAAAACAAAGGGGAAATAGGAAACCTATACTTCTGATAGCAGAACATACAGACAAGTGTACCAGAAAGTTACAAAATGGATTCCTAAGCTACTGTTACAAAATGAATACTGGTCAGTTTTTATATGACCTTGTTACTTTGATAGAAAAGATCATTTTTCTTTCTTACGTACTCAGGTCATATGATTTAAGGAATACATGTATAGTGTCCTATCCAATAAACATAGTCTGGGGAAGGCATGCTTGATTTTCTTGTTACAGTTGGTACTTTATATTTCATTTTTTAGACATTGTCAAAAGTTCTTTAAGTTGAGATGGACTAACTGCTGAAGGTATGGCTGTTTTCTTTAATTTGGGACAAAAAGGTGCGTAAGTGGCTAAGCAGCAAAGCCAAAAACTAAATGCTGAGTGTTGAACATCCACATTCTTTTTTTTTTTTTTTTTTTTGGTACCGGGGATTGAACTCAGGGGCGTTCTACCTCCGCGCTACGCCCCCGGCCCTATTTTTTATACTTTTATTTTGAAACCGGGTCTCACGAAGTTGTGGAGGGACTCACTAAGTAGAGAGAGACAGACAGACAGGGAGAGAGAGAGCGAGAGAGCTGAGGCTGGCCGCGAACCCGGATCCTCCGGTCTCCGCCTCCCAAAGTACTGGGATTACAAGCGTGCGCCACCACGCCCGGCTTGAACATCCACATTCTTAAAGTTTATTGGCATTACTTTCCCCAGGGAATCATTTTTTTGGGGGGGAGATCTAGTCTTCAACCACATTAATGGGGCTGAGTCAGAAACTTAGGGCACAGAAAAAGGCCAAAATGTAAGAATGCACCAAACAACCCATAAATTACTTTGTAACTTTTCCTATAAATTTTCTTGAATACAGCAAGATAGAAACAGGACCTCAACAGAAAGAGACTATTAATCTCAGGAGGCTAGCGGGCTAACATTTGATTGGAACAGGACCCTCTGGCCCAATCGCTTAATTGACCACCCCTTCGCCAGAGGCATTAGTATACGCTGAAACCCACATACCCTCTAACTGGGAAATGTAATTTTGCTATTTCCCAATTCTGAGGGAAGTCAGCCCCTTTGGATCATGCATATTCCGCCACATTATGTACCCCAATAAAAACTCAAACTTAGACTCCTGGTAGTGTCTCTCATTTTTGAGATTGTCTGAACCCTGTTCTGAGAGTACCTACTTTCAACTTTTGCTTTCTACAAATTCTTTTCATCTCCGCATCTCTTAAGTCTTTATGATGCTAAAAAAGGCTTAATACATATTGAGTGCTGAATTTATATTAACATTTGCTCTGGCTTTTTAGTGGTTTTTAACCTATCTCTAGTGTGATTTGTTAACACATTATGATATGTTACTAAGAGATTACTTATCTGATAGGAATTCTGGTGTCACCCTTTAAAATATCTCTCCCTTCCTCACCAGTCCCCTCTTATTCTCTCTGTCCCTCCTCCCATTTTTCTGTCCCTACCCTCTCACAAGTTTCATGGTGACTTAGACCATAGCTATTTGCTAAATGGGTTAAATCAATACCCAGAATTTTCTGTAGTCAAAATAAATTACTTCATTTTTGAGAATTAATGCTTTTATTTTTTTAGTTTTTATACTTTTATTAGTGCATTATTATCTCACATTATAATATAGTTCATAGTGATAGTGACATACATGCATACAAATTACTTTTAAAATCAGTGTACTGTTTACCTGGTGGTACTTAATGTAAATAATATAAAATAAATATTTCTAAAATGAAGTCACCAATAGAAAAATTCTTTGGAAAAAAATGACATAAATTGTTCCTGCTTTTACAAAGCAGTTATTCCTGAGTCAGAGTTTCCACTCTGATTAGGGTAAGCACAAAAGAGCTCTAGCTACTTTTATGCTGGCTAGAATCTCAAGGTCAGAGCTATATTATCTTGTAAACCAATTGCTTCTGGTCAGGTACAATTACATAGAGGCCCTGAGGACCCCTCTCCACCATTATTGTTCTAAATTTTTGCTGAACCTTTCCTTTTTTTTCCCTGCAGGAGCTATTGCTATTCATTCTTGACCCTATTTTCTAGGCTTTAAATAAAAGCATATGAAGTCAAATTGCATGCAAATAAAAGGATGTTTATGATTAATGTAGTTGCAAAAGGTTTTGAAAATTATTTTTATATTGATTTTTGAATGAAGCTATCTGAGTAAAAACACAAAGCAGAAAAGAGATAAAAAATCCCATATGGACATAGTATTACTAATATACATTAGAGTGGAAAATAATATTTTTGAGTTGATGCTGAAATATAGGCACACAGATTAACTGGGAAAGATGGCACATTTGGAGTAGAATATTTTAAGTCATGTTATATTTTCACCAGGGAAGATGAGACTTAAGAAAATTTCAGATAACATTTGATATTGGAAAGAATATAGCTCAGATATATGTGTGTGATATATGCTTCTGTCATATTGGGAAATTGCATCATTTTTATAATGTGCTTTTATTGGTGCATTATAGTCTCACATCATAATGGAAATCATGTTGACAGTGACATACACGCACACAGCACTTGGTGGGCCTCCCCCCCCCCCGCCTCCCCATTTTCCCCCTTCCCAATACAAAGTACTGAGATTGACGTTGGTATATTCACATACATACACATAGTCAGTGGTAGAATTTCCATTAATGAACCTCAGTCTTTCCCCTCCCCTTCCCTTAGTCCACCTCCCTGGCTACACTAAGATTACCCCTCCATTATCTGGAGTCCCTCTGGTATCCCAATTACTCCCTAGCTTGCACCTATTAGAGAAAACATATGACCCTTCATTTTTTGTGACTGGCTAATCTCACTTAACAAAATGTTCTCCAGGTCCTTCCCATTTTCATGCAAATGACATAATTTTGTTCTTTTTTATTGCTGAGTAGAAGTCCATTGTGTGTACTTTCCATAATTTTGTAATCCATTCATCTGTTGATAGACACCTAAGTTGGTTCCATAATTTGGCTATTGTGAATTGTGCTGCTATGAACATGGGTATGCATATATTACTGTAATTCTCTGATTTCAGCCCCTTTGGAAAGATAACTAGGAGTGGTATAGCCAGATCATATGGTGGATCCATTCCCAGCTTTCTCAGGAATCTCCACACTGATCTCCACAGTGGCTGAACTAGTTTGCAATCCCACCAACAGTGTAGAAGAGTTCCTATTTCCCCACATCCTCACCAGCATTTATTCTTTTTGACTTCTTGATGATTGCCATTCTTATTTGGGTGAGATGGAATCTCAGTGTAGTTTTGATTTGCATCTTCCTGATTGCTAATGATGTTGAACATATTTTCATATATCTATTGGCTATTTGTATCTCTTCTTTTGTGAAGTGTCTATTCAATTCAGTTGCCCACTTCTTGATTAGGTTATTGTTTTTTCTAGTGCAAATTTTTTTAAGTTCTTTGTATATTCTAGATATTAGTCTTCTATCAAAGGGATAGTTGGCAAGGATCTTCTCTCATTCTATAGGCTTTCTCTTTAGACTCTTGATGGTTTCCTTTGATGTGCAGAAACTTTTTAGTTTAATGCCATCCCACTTATTAATTCTTGTTTTAATTTCCTGAGCTTTGGGGGTCTTGTTGAGGAAGTTTCTACCTGTGCCTATATGTTGGAGTGTTGGACCTATGCCCTCCTCTAGTAGCTTCACAGTCTCAGGTTTAACTTCCAGGTCTTTGATCCATCTTGAGTTGACTTGTATGCAATCAGTTCCATTTTTCTACAAATGGATAACCAGTTTTCAAAACACCATTTGTTGAAAAGTCTGTCTTTTCTCCAATGTATGTGTCTGGCACCTTTGTAAAAAATCAATTGGCTATAAGTGTGTGGATTTGTTTCTGTATCTTCTATTCTGTTCCATTGGTCTATGTGTCTGTGTTTGTGCCAGTACCATGCTGTTTTTATTACTCTAGCTCTGTAGTATTATTTGAAGTCAGGAATTGGGATTCCTCCTTCATGGTTCTTATTGCTGAGAATTGCTTTGACTATTCTGAGTCTTTTGTTTCTCTGTATTAAATTTATGACTGATTTTTCTAGGTCTATGGAGAATGATATTGGTATTTTGATAGGGATTGCATTGACTCTGTAGATCTGTAGAATGGCCATTTTGATAATATTTATTCTGCCTATCCAAGATCAAGGGAGATCTTTCCATCTTCTAAAATCTTCTTCAATTTCTTTCTTTAGTGTCTTATAATTTTCATTGTAGAGGTCTTTTATCTCCTTGGTTAGGTTTATTCCTAGGTGTTTTATTGGTTTTGATGTTCTTGTGAATGGAATTGTTTTCTGGATTTCTTTCTCAGTAGATTCATGGTTGGCATATAGAAACGCTACTGATTTTTTTAGGTTGATTTTGTATGCTACAACTTTGTTAAATTTATCAGCTCTAATAGTCTTTTGGTTGAGTTTTTTGGGTCTTCTTAATACAGTATCATGTCATCTGAAAATAATTTTAATTCTTCTTTTCCTATTTGGATTCCTTTGATATCCTTCTTTTGTCTTATTGCTCTGGCAAGAGTCTCAAGGACTATATTGAAAAGGACAGGTGATAGTGGGCATCCTTGTCTTGTTACTGATTTTAAAGGGAATTCCTATAGTTTACATTGTGTATAGGTTGTGTTGTTGTAATGTCTTTATATTGTTGACTGTGTTTTCAGTTTTGAATGAACTGTCTTCCAAGAGTGATACCTTGTTTTCCATGTGGTCTAGCCTGCCAGACTTGGTTTCTATTGCAGTCTTAATTCATTTATTGACTCCTTCGTTTTGCTCAAAGCCTCTTTGCGGTTCTTTCTTAGAGCCTCAATTTCCTCCTTCATTTCCTGTATGCTTTCTTTGAATCCTTTCACCATTTGGAGATCACAATTTGGAATTCTCTTTCTTTCATTTCCTGTAGATCAGTATTTGTGATCTCTCTTGTTGTTGAGTTGTGGGAGTTTATTGTTTCCTTGCTGTTCTTCATTCTCATATTTTCAGTGTTCTCAGGTTTGTATTTCTGTTATCTTGGCATCTTTTTCTCTTTGTGTGTGAGTCCTGTGTCTATTTGTTATCCCTTTATAATAAGGTCTATGCTGGGGGCATATATTTGCCTCTACCAATCTGGCTCATATAATCAAACTTTTGAGTTTGTCTCCCAGAGCCTCTTTAAGTAGATATAGTTCTTAGTGCAGGCAAACAGGAGTCTCTGATTGGCTGCAGGCTGCCATGCTCTCCAGGCCCAAACTCTGTTGGGCCAGAGACTGATGTTCTGTTCAGAGCCTGCAGCCTGCAGTCTACAGGCTGGGATTTAGTGCCCCACAGACATTACCACTGCTCTTCCGATTGTGAGCCCATGATACTGCAGAGTGCTGACCTCTGGCATCTGCAGTCAGCAGGCTTAGGCTCAGCAAAGTCAGTGATTGCTGTGTTCTGAGCTTGTGGTCTGGCTCACTGAACTTTGATGGCCCTGGGATACCACCCTGATCTGCTTGTTAGAACCACGCAAGGTACTGTCAGTTACTAGCATGCATGCATGACAGGCACATACTCTGCTGGGGGAGAGAGTGTTGAGTTCCCAGCCTGTAGCTGTGATCAAGTGAAATCCTGCCAGGCCCGTGGCCTCCTGGCCCCCAGGGATGGCCTGCCACCACTCTTTGCTGAAGGTCCAAGCCCTGGCAGAGAGAGATTGTACAGTTCTAAGCCTGGGGCTTGGGTGGCTCAAATTTTAAGCTCCAGGGACACTGCTGCTGCTCTGGGAGGCTGCAATCATGTGAGCCCTTGTTGGCCACTGGTGTTGGTGCTTGTAGCGCCCAAAAAAAAGGCCAGGCACAACTTTATTGCTTTCCAAGCCTGCAACTCAGTAGGCTGTGTTACTTCCCCCTGCAGACATCATGGTTGGGTGTCCTGTGGTGATCCCTGGAAACTCTACAAGGGCTCGGCAAACTGAAGACTGTAGGTCTCTCCGGCCTGAATGTCTCTAGGGGCTATCTGCTAATTCACATTTCTGCTGTGTCTGACACTAGCCCCCACCCACACCTCTGCAGAGGTGATTTGCAAAGTCTCAGACCCTCATGAGTCTATTTCCTTGCCACGCAAGTCCCTGAGGCCACACAGGGCAGTCTCCTGCTGGGATGACTTGTTAACTCAAGGTCTTGATGAGTGCCGTTGCAGATCCCTACAGGAAGAGATGAGTTGAGCCACAGCCACAGGATCTGGCTGGGTCCCTGCAGGAAGAAATGGGTTCAGCTGCAGCCTCAGGATGTGTCTGGGTCGTCTGGATCTTTGTTGAGCATGGAGCAAAATGCTGACTACTTTTGATGATGGTCTGTAGCTGCTGGCTTCACAATAATCTACTCTTTCTTTTCTGGAGGTCTCTGGGAGCTCAGTGCCGGCAGCCACCAACTGGCACAGCCTGGCCAAGATGGTGCCTCCAACGCTGCTCTCAGTTTACCAGGTGAGACGCATGGAGCTCTTTACAGTCCTCTGCTCTCTCTTCTGGCTCTGATTCTGCTGTTTTAACTTTCATTGTTTTGTTGAGTTTTTTGCTGCTTTTCTTCCCTTGTGAAGAAGCAGTCTTCCCGGCGATTGAGTTCTGAGTCTCCAAGTGACTGAAACACATTGTTTCCTTCTATGTTGCCATCTTCCAAGATCCATGAAATTTCATCTTTATAGAAAATATTATATACTAATATAATTTTAACCAAATTGTTCCTTTTATGCCAAAACGGATGCAGGCTTTCCTTTTATTGGGTTCTTGTCTAAGAAATTAAAAGTCAACAGACTATAAAAGGGTGAGTATAGGAGTATAAAGATTTATTTTAAGTCTAGGAAAGATAGAAGACAAAATTAGCTCCCCCCACAGAGGGGGAGGAGTCCCCAGAAGAGAGTAGCCATTGAAGTTCTTGGGAGGTGAGCTTTTATTCCTTTTGTGGTCCCTCATCTGCTCCTCTGTGATAGTTCAGAATTGGGTCTTGGGGCTCAATGTCTTTTGCCGAGTTTCAATCCTTACTTGGAATCATTATCTCATGGGCTGTTGGGCTCTAATCCCCTGGGACCACTTTTCTACCCACCACCCCCATCCTTGTTTACACAGGTTGTCCTCAAAATGCAGCCCACAGAAGGGGCTGGAGTTTCATTTTGATGTCCATAGTCCTTGCCTGGTCATTGCGACCCTTATATCTTATGAACCTTCCCTGTTTTTGTTTTTTATAAAGACAGTGTCTTTTAACCTTCCCATTCCCAAGTCCTCTGCCCTGCCTCAATAGTAATGTAAATAACATTTGTGAATATGTGTGAGATACTGATCAATATGTATGCCTCTTTTTAGCATTTCACATGTAATTAAAGCACTTTGTTAAATGTAAGTGATCCCAAATCTAGTTTTCCACATTGGTAATCATGTTTCTATACCATGTGGTGGGTAGTTTAGCAGCTACCATGTTCAAGGAGAAATTTTAATAGTACCAAATATAAATTCAACATTGCATTTTTCTCTGAACAATTTCTCACAAAAAGTCTACCAATGTAACTGAATGGATTATAGAAGTCAGTTTATGTTATTTAAGAATTTAAGACTTTCCTTTACATTTTTATAGAAATATATATATATAATATATACATCATTATAGAATGTACTCAAAATATGTTATACACATTTAAAATTATGCATCATAGATAAAATGCAAATTAGTCTCTTGAGATACTTCTTTCTTTAATAAATAGATCATATTTCAAAGGAGATTATAGTTTACAGTAGTTATTTTGAGTTTTGACTTAACTTTAGGGTAAGTATATGTTCAGCTTAGAGCTGAAAGGCTTACTTTAACTTCAAAATGAAAATATTCTCTTTTTCCAAAGTAACAGAATCATAGCCTCTCAGCATCAGCAAAGACCTTAGAGAATTTCTCAGAGAAAATTTATCTATTGAATTCCCTTACAGAGTTGTCCAAGTTTTAGATGAAATTTTGATAGAGTTTTTCATTATTTTGAGCACAAATGTAGCTTTGTGTAATTTCTAACTCCTCGGTGTTACCTTCTGGACTCACACAGAAGAATTATAATCCATGTGACAATCTTTCAACAA
This sequence comes from Glis glis, assembly GCA_004027185.1. NCBI lineage: Eukaryota > Metazoa > Chordata > Mammalia > Rodentia > Gliridae > Glis > Glis glis. Next base: position 62,704 of record PVJS01001142.1, on the reverse strand, counting down.
TTCAAAAGCAGCTGTTATTATGTCCCCAACCTCTACTCTTCTTCAGTAATTTTGCCTTTCCTAATGTGTTGTTTTCAGTCCCTTTTCAATGCCATGAGAATTCTTCTCCAGATAGGCTCGAAATTATTAATGAAGCCTCAGAATGAGGTTTCTAACAATGAATTGAATATTACAAGAGGAGTTAGAAAAATATCGAATACTTTTTGTTATATGCCTCTGCCTAGTAAAAAATGAACTGTGATAATTTTGTTTAATTTTACTGTGAAAAAAACTAACTCATAATACCCCCAAGCCTCCAAGCACAGAAGGCATAGAGACACTAGAGACCAGTGAACGGCAATTTTACATATACATGTATATATGTGTGTGCTTGCATGTGTGCATGTGTATGTGTGTGTGTACATATCATATATGATATCTGAGAAAACAGGTTACCTTTAGGAAGTTGTAATAAGTGGTACAACAATAGGTCATGAAATCATGTGAAGAAAAATAAAGCTGGAAAGCATAAAAGACATCTATGTAATGTTTGCCTTAACAGACACCTCCATAAATAAAGGATAGAATAATAGTGATATCAATTACTTAGAGAAAGGTTGTTATGTAGCTAAATATTATCATATTGATTTCAAATCTTGACTATAATCAATTATTTCCATGAGAGATAATTATTTTATCTGTGTTCATTTTAGAATCTACTTCACAAAGCCAGAAAAGTCTGGAAAAATAAAGACAGTGAACAGACATGCTACAAAGCACCAGTCACCCACCATCTTGTCCTCTATTGCTCAATGTAGAAAGCATTAAAGCAAACATGATCCATTATTATGCAGTTAAACTCTTTTCAACTTTTTCTTACAGCAGTCCCTCTTTAGAACTTATAAAAGGTTTATACTGGAGAACAAAAAATCTTGTACAAGGGTACAAAACTTGTAAAAGTTTTAGAGTTTAGAGGTTTGGTAGGCATGCCTTAAATTCTTATTAATTATGATGAAATGTGTTAATGAAACATTAAGTGCTTAAATGTAATACCATACAGTTTAGAATAAGTTGATAAATATAAGATCTTCCAGTACTTGGGAGGTTGAGACAGGAGGATCACAGGTTCATGGCCAGGATCAGCTACTTAGTGAAGCCTTTCACATCTTAGTGAGACCCTGTTTCAAAATAAAGAATAAAAAATAGGGCTGGGGGTGTAATTTGGTGGTAGCATGCCCCTGGGTTCAATCCCCAGTACTTCAAAAAAAAAAAAAAGAAAACAAAGATCTTCCCATGATAAAACTGTTAGCAAACTGAAGAGATAGAGCTAAAAAATAATAATAAAGTAAACACAAAGTACATAAATTTGGTATATTTTTGATACCTCCTTAGTTAATTAAAGTTAACACATTTATGTCTTTCATGTGTTCTTTCAGCAAATCAAATATTACATACTCTTTATGTCAGTCACTGCTCTATGCAAACTACAACAGACAAAATTTCTGCCTACTTGGGTTATTAATCATTACAGTTGGATAGATATTTTTATAAATGTATTGGTCAATAAAATAATTACATATAATTAAAAATTATAAAGCGACCTATGGGAGACATAAGCAATGGGATGAATTGGAGAATCAAATGAGATGCTACTTTATGGGGGAAAATCAAGAAAGGTCGATTTGAGAATGCAGCATTTGAGCTGAAAGTCTTCAAATACAAGGAGGCTGGTCACAGCACCAGTGTAGGAAATAGCATTCCCAGTAAACCAGGAAGCAGCATGTGCCATGGGCTTGGATTGTGGAATGCCTTGATATACTAGAAAAGCAAAAGGAGCAGTATGGCTACAGAAAAAAAGGTAATAAATAATGTTATTATAAATATATATTCAATGCTCAATGAAAACACAAACTCACAGGTGCCTGTATTCTACCAAATATTCCTAAACCAGGGTTGTACATCAAAATCACCTTTGAGACATGAATATAACATTGAAAGAAGCAGCAACAGCAGCAAATACAGTCACAACAAAATGTACACCATTGCTCATACATGCCAATACGAATTCTGGGGCAGGGGCTGATGTAGGGACGAACACTATAAATTTCTTGTCCTTACATATGGGAATTCTAATAAATAAATGGAAAAGCTTTCTATGTGAGTTCAGTATTAACAGGCTACTGTGATGGTAAATTGCAGGCTGCTGTAGAAGGAGAGAGAACCAACAAGCCAAATTATTATCTGTCAGTGTTTGGATTGAGCAGCCTACGTAAGTTTTATATCTATGTATCATATACACAATTTAAAATAAATATGAAAAAATGAAAGTTTAATGAAAAGGTATAACTAAAAATGAAGGGTGATGATCTGAATAATATCTGCCCTGACAGATATTGATAGAAGAATTGTTTTCTTCATGGTTTGGGATCTAAAGGTTTGTCCCTAATGACACTAAAATTCTGATGTCAAGGAGGCTGGTGTGATGCATTTTTTTGCATTATGGTGTTTTATTTTCATGTAGCTCTAATAATCATTATTATTTCCTTATGTTTAGTTCTCTTGGGATCTAAAAAAGATCTCAGGGCTAGGACTTACTAAGAGTGAAGCTGCAATTTTTAAATTCTCACACAGAGCCAGGCGTGGTGGTGCACACTTGTAATCCCAATACTTGGGAGGCTGAGACTGGAGGATCCGGGTTCACGGCCAGCCTCAGCTACTTAGTGAGGCCTTCCTTATGCAACTTAGTGAGACCCTGTTTCAAAATAAAGAATAAAAAATAGGGCTGGGGGTGTAGCTCGAAGGTAGAATGCCCCTGGGTTCAATCTCCAGTATTGCCCCCCCAAAAAAAAATCTCACACAGCCTTATTCCTCTTTTTTCTTTTTCTTCTTTTGTTTTAGTTGTTTTTATTTTTTGCTTTGTGTTTTATTGCACAATCTCCCTCCCATTAACCTATTCTTCCTACGATAGTAACCTGGAGGCAATGCACCATTCCAGAAATATTTTAGACACTGTTTAAAAAGTAGAAAGCAATGTTCTCACATATACCCTCTTTTACAGAACTTGAGAAAATCACCTTAAAATGACCAAATGACTTTTGAATAAATATCCTGACACATTCAGCACAACCATTTTGCTGTGCAATTGTCTGGGAACACAAAACCAGCACCATGAACCAATTCATTGCAAAAGGTCATCACCCTCTCTTCCTGAAGGATACACACGTTGTGCAGGAAATGTTGCTGTGTGTGTAAGACCTGCTGGTTCGTTGACTATGTGAATAGAAAGTGTTTATTCTGCGTCAGAGCTGCACTGAGCTCCTGAGTTCAAATAATCTACCCAAGGAAAAACTCATAAGGATGTTTATGTCAAGATTTCTTCCTGTCAACTTCCTGATCTAGCAGGAGTTCTGCAGTGTTTGTTTGTCTCTTCCATTTCACTGTGGATGTCAACGATTATTTCCACAGGATGCATATGTTAAGAAATAAATATAGAGCTGGGCATGTAGGTCAGTGGTAAAGCACTTGCCCAGCATGTGTGAGGCCCTGGGTTCAATCCCCCGTAATGCAAAATTAATAAATAAATAAATATTTAAATCTTAGTTAAACATCATAAAGATATAATAAATGTGAAGTTTAAAACATTTAGTTTACATAGAAAAAATGAAAATTATTTGTACTTCTAACCCTGAAAAATAAGCACAGCAAATAATTTGGCCTGTAACATAGTAATCTCTTATGTAGGCATATTTATTTATACATATATTGGTATCATAATTTAGTCAGTCAAGTTATATTGCACTGAACATTAATGAAGTAGAGAGAGAATATACTTAATATGCTATATTATCAAGCAAACTAGCTTCTACATTTACATATCCACAAAAGTAAATATTTAATCATTTATTTCATATTTAATTTCATCTCAGACATTGTACATAAATATTCTTTCTCTATGTCTCAATGTTAAATATGCAGACTCTTAAATTTACTTTCTTAAAGTATTGTACTTATTTAAGAAATACTAAAGTATTTCTTAAAGTATCAGCACTTACTAACTAGAGAAGATAATTTGCAAAATGAGTTCTGTTATTTGTAAAATATGGAAACTAATAGTAGTACATTACATAGCTTTTATTATTAAAATAAGAATGCACTTGAAGGTATTGCACATGTAGTAAGTGCCAAACAGAAGTTAATTATGGGCACGGTGGTGCACGCCTGTAATCCCAGTACTTGGGAGGTTGAAACAGGAGGATGGCAGGTTCGAGCCAGAATCAGCAATTTAGTGAGACTATCACCAATGTAGGGAGATTCTGTTTCAAAACAAAAAAGAAGAAGCGTTGATAGTGTATCTCAGAGGTAAGATGGCCCTGGGTTCAGTCTCTAGTACCAAAAGAAAAAAAAGTGATTTTATTGTTAATGCTATTATAGTCAGCATATATTTTTGCTACAGGGCTGTGAGCTTCCCTGCATTCTTATCTCCCTAAAAGAAAGATTTCATTCAGAGGACGCAGATAGGGTATGCATGAAAAGGCTTTATGGATAGGTTGCACAGGAGGGTCTCCCAGAAGGAGCTCCACCTGCCACACGGTGGGTCTCTTACATTGTCCAGAAATTCCACCCCTTTTTTTGCCTAGTAATTCAGGGGGCCATGACTTTTGGGTTTTGCTCCACAGCTTAGTGTGACTGTGCACGATTGCATCATTTGGGAAATCTAAAGCTGCAATGTCATAGATTGGCTAGAAGTCTCTGAGCAGAGCTGGCTGGGGCAAACACAGTCCCATTTTAAGGCTGTCCTGCTCATAGCTAGCTAGCTACCTAACATTCTCATGTACATAGCTTACTACAAACAAATTCTTACAAATAGTATCATTGGAAGAAAAAGAAAGACAGTTATTCTATATGTTGCTAAATGGCCAGGCCATCCTGTGGTAAATGGTGATGTATATTCTTTAGAAAAAAAAAAAAAACTCGTTATGCTGATTTTCAAGCCAGTCTTTCTGGAGTTGCTCGTGCAAAACATTGCAAGAAAACTTACTTCTTTTCTTTTCAAATCTTTTTGTCTAGAATGTTCCTCCAGCAGGACGTGTGGAAAGAAGTCAGAAAGTAGAAGCAATGAGACAAATGGGAATAACAAATTAAGTAGAAAAACATTTAAAAAGAAGTTATTTCACATGATGGAAATAGGAGAAGCAGAAACCCAGAGCAGCTGTGTCAGTATAATGTAGAAGGAGAGTAGGGAGAATGGACGCCTGCTGGGGGCATGACTATCAGGAGGGGAGGGAGGGAAGGGAAGGGGAGGGGAGGGGAGGGGAGGGGAGAGGGCCATGTGCTCTAAATTCTGGCACACATTGTTTTCCCTGAGAGCCCTGGCTATTTGGTTGCCTGGGCCATTTTCTGTCTCCCTCTTTTCACTGGAAATAAACTCCTATTATCAAAGGTAATTCAATTGTGTTTGTGTTTTCTGACACTTGAAAGAAACCTACAAGCCAGGATATATAAAGCAGGAGCAGGCTGTTACCCAGGCTGATGATCAACAAACATGAGCTGGCTTCTAGCAACACTACAAAGCATGAGGCTCATGCTGCAGGCATAGGGAGAGGAAGGACTACTTTAGGCAGGAGACTGATAAGGGGCTTTGTCTCCTTAAAGGCAGTGAAAGCTGGAGAAATAAAGGGGAGTGCATAAAACTGGAGTTAGAAAGGAATATTAGGAAAAAGATCCATCAGAAAGATACTGAAAATGACCCAAAATTTTAGATGAATTAACATTGAAATTAATCCTTTGGTTTGTGGTATAAATGGTAACAATGAACTATTATTGGAAATATAGGAGGAAGAATGATAGACTTGTGATTTATAGATGGGTTATAATAAAAGAAATAAAAAAGATTCGCCCCTGAACATGCTAAGTTTGACATACTTCAGGGACACAATGTTGTCAATGTCTTCTAGAAAGTTGGATATTTGAGTTTGCAGCATAATAAAGAAAAGTGTAGATTGAGTGCCATCAATCTTTAAAGGATGAAGAGAAATTATGTATTTCTTCTTCATTTTTTTTGTTTGTTTTTGTGGTACTGGGGGTTGAACTCAGAGATACTCTACCTCTGAGCTACACCACAGCCCTATTTTTTTTTTTTTAATTTTGAATCAGGGTCTCACTGCAGGCTGGCAGTGAACCTGAGATTCTTCTGTCTCAGCTTCCCATGTACTGGGATTACTGATGTGCACAACTACACCCAGCTGAAATTGTACATTTCTTTCACCAATGCATTAGAATATATATTGTAAGATCATAGGCCACAGACTTTATCCAAGTATCTTGAACATGCTCACAGGATCAAATATATCACCAGAAGACATTTTAAGAAAGAAAACATTACAGAACATTTCTAAGAAGGAAAAGAAAACTTCAACCAATACTTTGCATTAGTTCAATCTAAAATGGATATCTTTATTTATTTTATTTTATTATTTTATTTTATTTTATTTCATTTTATTTTATTTTATTTTTTGGGGGGACTGGGAATTGAACCCAGAGGGCTTCATTAAGTAGCTGAGGCTGTCTGCAAACCTGCAATCCTTCTGTCTCAGTCTCCCAAGTACTAGAATTACAAGTGCGTTCCACCACACTCAGCTAAATGGATATCTTTAAAAAAACTGATTCATTTTCTAAATCTTTTACAAAACTTTACAAATGCTGAATATTCATTTTATGTAAATATTTTTAGTTAAGTAAAAAATCTATCCATACATAAAAACAATAACTATATTTTCTACATTTTTGTAGAATTTACAATTAACAACCTGTCCCTAATTGTGCTACTTCTAAAGAAATCATTGATTTCAATTATAATTGTAGTCAAGGGTATACTGTCTCTTAAAAAATAACAAAAGGCCGGGCGTGGTGGCGCACGCTTGTAATCCCAGTACTTTGGGAGGCGGAGACCGGAGGATCCGGGTTCGCGGCCAGCCTCAGCTCTCTCTCTCTCTCTCTCTCTCTCTCCTTAGTGAGGCCCTCCGCAACTTCGTGAGACCCGGTTTCAAAATAAAGTATAAAAAATAGGGCCGGGAGCGTAGCGCGGAGGTAGAACGACCCTGCGTTCAACCCCCGGCACCACAAAAAAAAAAAATCCATTTTTAAATAATAAAATCAATTATTAAAAAGATTATATAACAATATTATATAATGATAGTGTTGGATAATGTAATTTTTAGAATAATTTCTTATAAAGTAGTTATTTTTATCTATTTATTTTTTGTGCCATGTGTTTTATGAAGTGAACTATTTATAAAACTACATCACTTCTGTAATAAAACAGTGCTACTTATCCTGATAAATGGTTTCTATCATTTTGTCCCTATTCCAAGATATTGTTGTCAATTTAGTAAACCACATGATAAAGGCTATATGATATATGCTGTAGAAAATGATAGAAAGATAATAAAGGCATCCCAATGAGTACTGAATTTATCAAGAATCCAATGGACCAAAAGAATACCCAAGCATGCAGATAAGACCAAGTCAACACAAATTGTTTCGGCAAAATATGGCTCTAATATAACACATGCGAAAAACTTAACCTAACTTGTGCTGAAACTGAAAAAGATTAAATTTAGTTCAATAGTCATGACCCAAGCACCTTGCTGTGGTTTTCGCATTCTGTTTATTTGAAAATCTTTTATTTTCTTTCTCCTTTTTTTTTTTTTTTTCCTGTACTGGGGATTGAACCAAGGGTCTCGCTCATGGTAGGCAAGTGTTCTATCATTGAACCATATTTCCAGGCCTATTTGAAAATCATTTTATTGAAATAACAAATGTCCATTTTGGTCATGAGAAATGTCCATCTTCTATATAACAAAATACAAAAAATAATAGTAATAATGAAGATAATAAGATAAGAAAAAGAATATAATAATATTCATTTGGTCCAATATTAAATTTAACCCTAAAATATTGTTATTTCAAACAAATTACATTAAACCTCACATTCCTGGAAAAACAAAATTATTTTTCCTTCATGATGAACAGATGCTGATACCATGAATATTGTGGAAAGACATCATTTGCAGAGAATAATAATTTGGGCAAACATATAAGCCTTATTTCCAAGATCTATTTTATGCAAGAAAACCCTTTTTATCCTTTGTGGTTACACATTTATAACTAACATAGACTTATCACTACCACAAACACAATTTTTGAACAAGGAAGAGAAGTACAGAAAGAAATATCAAATAAGTAAATCCATGAGACTTCAAAGGAAAGTAATTAAATGGAAGTTAAATTTGATGAGAAGCACTAGGTGCATTTCCATCAAGATCAGAATCAAGACAAGGATGGCCACTACCTCTCTTATTATTCTCACTTAACTGGAGACATTGGCCAATACAATTAGAAAGTGAAATCCATTAGAGGCATTGCAAAATGCAAGAAAGAAGTAAAACAATCTCTAATTGCCGATGGTATGATAGTATATCTGAAAAGTCTCAGAGAATCCATGACAACACAGACTCAAAAAAACAAGTCAGCAGAGAAGTAAGATAAAAGTTTAGTGTAGAAAAATCAATTGCATTGATATATAATGGAAAATGAACTAGAGAACAAAACAGGCGAGAAAATGATATTTACAATAACATCAGAGAAGATTCAATACTTAGAAGTAGATTTAATAAAAATATGTACACCCAATGCAAGGAAACATTTTTTTTAAATTTTATGCTAAATAGCTTTTCTTCTGTCCAATCCTTTCCTTCCATGTTCTCTATCTACAAACCACAACTAAGGTGGAATCATTTTTATTTGTAAGAAATTTTATTTTAATACATGCCAAAACCAGTGTCTGTTTTTCAATAGAAGTCTAATTTGAAAGATTTTTTTTTTGCATCTCTGTAACTTGGAAAGCTTATATGGAGTTTTTTTTTTTCTTAAGCAATTTGTATTCTTAAGACACAATTTCAACCTTGAAGTTAGTAAGTAAAAAAATTAAAGTGTTGAATTGCAACATGATGTTTCCATTGATATTCTTTAAAAGATGAATAAATAAATGTATGTAATCTCAGAGTAAATATTTAACATATGTAAGATACATTAAAATTAGGAAAATATGTAATTTGAAAATTTTCTGGTGTTCCAAAATATACTAAGTATAGCTGTCCTCTAAAATAGTCTGTAAAGTTTCAGCAAATATCTTTCATACTTCAAATATAATATATGAAGGGTAAGATGTGATTTTCTGAACTGAAGTTATATAAATTAAATATGGAAAGGCTATACATGAGTAAGAGAAGACTACTTAACACCCAGGAAGTATCCATAGTAAATAAACTGAGTGTGGTGCCCCATACTTGTAATCCCAGTACTTCTGAGGCTGACGCAGGAGGATCACAGGTTGGCGACCAGCCTCAGCTACTGAGTGAGGCCCTCTGCAATGTAGTGAGACCTTATTTCAAAACAAAGAATAAAAAATAGGGCTGGGGGTGTAGCACAGAGGTAGAATGCCCCTGGGTTTAATCTGCAGTACCACACACACACATACAAATCCATGCTAATAGTTATTATTTTATTGTACAATTATTAAGTTTTACCAACATTCCAGTCCACAATGTATTGGAATTTTTTAAAAAGGATAAACAAAACCAACCTAGGTATCTATCACAGGTAAATTCATTATAAAATTATGGGATATATGCACAATGTAATTCTACTCAGCAATATAGAAGAACAAAATTATGTCATTTGCAGGAAAATAGATGGACCTGGAGAACATTATGTTAAGTGAGACTAGCCAGTCACAGAAAGTGAAGATTCACATGTTTTCCTTCAAATGTGGAAGCTAGGGAGTAATCAGGATACAAAAGGGACTTTAGATAATGGAGGAGAAATCCCAGCAGAGTGATATAGGGGTCTTAGGGGAGGGTAGTGGTGGGGAGAGGGAGAATTAATGAAGGAAACACTTCCATTGACATTAAGAACATATGTGAAATTATCAATGCCAATCTCAAGATCATGTGTGCAGAAGGAGAGGGAGTGGGTAGGCAGCCAGGGGGAAGCTCACCAAATGTTATATGCATATATGTCCTTATCACTCTAAACTACTATATGATATGAGATTACAATGCACCAATAAAAGTATATAAAAAAACTAGCACTTTACATCAAATATTTTTAATGATGAGCGTGATTAGCCCTTCTCATGATGACAAAGCATAATACATTTTGTTTTATGGCCTACTGAGTGCCAGGCTTTATGCATTTGCTCCTCCTGATGTGACCCTCTGAAGTGGATGGGGAGGAAGTTGGTATTTAGAGAAAAAAGATGTTTATTTGACTGAAACATTTCACTTGTTCTGTCTCTTTGGAACTGTTTTGGTTAGATATAGAATGTCCCCTGAGGAGCTCATGTATTAATGTTCAGGGTTGATTTAATTAAGTCATAGGGGTTGTAATCTCATCAGTGTGTAAACCCACTGTAATGGATTTACTGGGTGGTAACCTAAGCAGGTGTGGTATGACTGGAGAAGGTGGGTCCCTGGGGGTGTGGCCTTAGGGACTGTGCTTTTGTCTTTGGATTCCCTCGCTTGCTCTGTCTTGCTTCATTACATGAGAGCAGAGCCCCTGCTCTCTCTCATTTCTGTCTCCCACCACCATTCCCTGAGTTCCACAGTCTCACATGGGCTGAACCCAGAATCTCCCAAAACCGTGAGCAAATAAATCTTCCTTCCTTTAAGTTGTGTGGTCATTTGTTTTGGATCATAGCAGTGAGAATGTTGGCCAGGACAGGAACCAAAGCATGGAAAAGGAATAACTGAGACACTATGGAGAGCAGAATTATGTGTACAGTTTTGTAGAAAATCAGGACTGTACAGATGAACATGTTGGGGGAGTCCTGGAAAATGCCTAGGACTAATATGTAAGTTGAACTACTTTAATTTTATTTGAATTAAATCATCTTTCCTTCAATATCTCCTTCATGATCTAGAACTTTGCTACTTGAAGGAAGTACTTGAGAATATGCTCTCTGGCAAGTTCAGTGTGAAGCTTGTTATCTGAAGACGTTGTGTTTACAGCCTAAAACCTGACATCTTTCAACAATGGCACAGCCCTGATCTTTCAGGCACAACTACGACCCAGATCTTGATTGATTTTCTCAGACTTTACCAGACTATTCCTTGAAATAAATGGGCAGGAGACAGTGTTTTCCCTGACAAATGTGCTCAAATATAATTTCAGATACCTTTCTTTTTTAATATATCTCAATACAACTTCACTATTAGTACATGATTTAAAGAAATTAACAAACAACTCTTCATTCATTCAGTTCAGGACTCTGTGTATGTAACTCCTAAGGAGGTAGTACAGTATTTTTAGTTTATAGAATTGCATATTCACAGCATCTTGGGATATGTAGGAACAAACAAAAAATGTTAATCTAAATTTATTTTCAGAATAGAGGCAAACTATTACTAAACATTATATATGTTTCATGACAAACATTTTAACATATGATAATGTTCCTCACATACCAAATACAAAAGAATGTCTTGACAAAGCTTAACTGCCCAATTAGATCATTTAAAATGGAAATGGATTTGATATGCTCATTTTATATGCAGAGTCATTGCTGCCATGATAAATACTTATACTATATACTTTTGGATTTTTTCCTACTGAAATGATTGCTTCTTTGAAGTTGCACTCGGTTGGATGATTTGTTTTCAAAAATGTTTCCTGACAGGAGAGAAAAGATATTGTTTTTTGTTGTGTTTTTCATGCTGGACTGCAATTTTTCTCTTGTTGCATTTATTTTTAAAGAACTTGTGAAGCTGAACTATGGTGTTGCTTTAAAAAGATGGACTACATAATTCTATAAAACTCACAGACTTTTCTAAGCACATCTATGCTTTTAATATCGATACTATCTAGAAAAATGATTATTACCGAGTGTAATAATTCTAAAGCCTGTCTGAGTGCCCAGCCCCTAAATCTGCTTATGCTTAAAGCAGAGAGACCTCTGTGACCAGACCAGTTGAAACCCCTAGATCAAAAATAGCCACCTAAATGAACTCTAACAACCTCAAGCCCCGCTGTCATCCCATCTGCATGCTAAGTGACACACCTACCTCTTGTGCCAGGACACTTGACAATTGCCTTGAAGGTGGCCAGGAAGAACCATAAGAGGAGGGGAAAGAGGTGGGCCTAAATTCCTGGAAAATCTTCACCTATCCAAGGAAGACTTGAATATGTCTACCCTTTATTAGTCTCTCCATCCCCTTAATTTCTTTTACCCCATACCTATGCCTTTCCCACCCCGCAATGAATAGTTGATTCTCACTTTTCCATTCCTTAGCCACTGAATAAACTTGTGCTGTTGGCACCCAGCCTCAGTCTTCTCTTTGACTTTGCAACAAAGAATGCAAAACAATATCCTTTTTTGTGTGTCCCCTTTGAGGAGAGGGAACAACAAATTTTTGGTAACAAGTCATCCCATTAGCAAAGTTAGAGTGTATCCTCATACCTCTATAAAAGGAAATTGTGTGTGTGTGTGTGTGTGTGTGTGTGTGTGTAACAACATGTATATATTATATGTATATTTTAATGGCTCCATTTAATAAGGTATATTTGAAAAAAGTGGTAAAAAATTTTATATATGGAATACTGACTTGTTGTCTACCACCTAACCTTTCTTTATTATTACTCATATGTGCATGTACCAATAAATAAGTATACACAGATGCATACAGACATATGTGAATTCTCTCCATCATAAATGCCCAAATGAAAAGCATGCCTACTTTGCTTCAAATATTATATATTCATTAAAAACATAGTTTGTTAAAAGTACAATTGATATAATTAAAATCAAGTCTACTGAAATCTAATATGGTTGTAGATTTTATATCAATCATGCAGAATTTCTTTTGACAACGCACAATGTTGTCAAATAAACTTGAACACCTGGGTGAAATGTGTAACTTTCTAGGACGATATGTAGCAGCAAATTGGACTGAACCAGTTCCATCAGGAGAACGTGAAAGTTCTGTGTTCAACCTTTCTTTTCCCTTCTACTAAACACCAGATAAAACAGACAGGATAATAAAATTAAAACAAACAAGTAAGCAAACTTGAATGACGTCTTAAATGACATGTTGTAGCAGGAAAACCTCTCTGAAAAGCATGTATTGGGAGTAGCAAATCACTCACATGACAGCGAGGGCAGAGGTTAAATCAATGGAGCTGGAGCGTTGGAAGAAATTGATGGGTCCCACAAACAGAATCAGAAATAACAAACATGCACTCACTTGTAAAAAGATCGAGGTTCTACTCTGAATATTGAGACTAGGTCTGCAACAGCGTGGTGAGTCACGAAGCAGGGGACCTAATCTCACAGTTGCAAGTTGAGCATGAATGCCAACCAAGTCACCTCAATGGCCACAGTGAAGAGGGAGCAGCTGAGGATCTCAAGAAGAACACAGAGGTCTGAACTGGTATTTATTCAAAGATTTCACAAATCTCCAGCAAATATCCACTGAGTATTTATTGAGATTGTTTCAGGAAGGAGAGCTGAGATAACATAAGAATGGGAGGATCAGATCGCAGAGAGGGAGGGTTCCAGAGACAGAGATCTCAGAAAGTACCAAAGACATACAGATTTAAAGGTGACAGATTCCGTGGAAGATAGTTCCCCAGTCAAATTACACTTTGGTTGCCCTGAGACCAAGGCATGTCACATACATGTTAAGACTAAACATCATCCAAGCATGGTAGCACACTCCTGTAATCCTAGTAGTTGGGAGGCTGAGACAGGAGGATCGCAAGTTCAAGGACAGAGGCAGCAACTTAGGGAGACTCTCAGCAACCTAGTTAGACCATGTTTCAAAATAAAAAAGGACTGGATGTGTAGCTTGGAGGTAGAATGCCCCTGGGCTCAATCCACATGAATGAACGAATGGATTAATGAATAGAACCTATATGACTGAGAAAGAGCCTATCTCTATGACTGACTGCATGTATTTCTCCTGCTGTACTGCATCTTTACCTTCCTTGAAACTTTATGGCAGAATTGTCTGTGGAAACTCCTAAGTTCTCTATATAGAGCCTTGTGAATCTTTTCAATTATCTGACCATGTATTATGGCTATTTCAATTTCCAAGAAAGATATGATTGCACAGATTACTGGATTTCATTGCATTTAGGATCAGATGGTCTGCATTAGAGTGTTTGTTTGGTAATAGCTATGTTATGCTCACTAGTATACTGTTTATTAATCTATTGATGGCTACCACCTCTATATCTAATACCCAATTCACTGTCTTGTGGTAACAGAGGTTACCTAACACCTACACTTGGATGTCTCAGATGAATCTTACATTCAGTATGTGTACAACTGAACTTCTAAGACCTTTCCTTTGATTATAGACACCTGTGGCTCTCGGTTCCCAGAATGTTCCCTGAAATTAGGATATTAAAGGGCCCATGCATGGTCCTTAATTTTATCCAGAGATTCAGTGGCTTTTCAATCTTCCATTTCCTTTTCCAGGTCCAGGCATCAGCTTATTTTAGATCCTCCAACACAGAAGAGCTGATTACTTTGTCTGGCTAGACCATTGTTTCGTTTGATTGCTTCCCAGTAAGTTCAGACCATTTTTTACATGGAGTGGTCTGGTAGCTTTTCCTGTATGACCCACAAACACTACAGCAGTGATTACCATACAATTCAGACAAAAGAGCATGATTACTCAGAAAGCATTTACCACATAAAATCCTTCCACACCTCGAAGGGGGTTCATTCTCCAGGTTCATGTCTCCCCAGAAAAAGAAACAAGTTTAATCTCAGTTCAGCATCTCTTCTCTTGAGGGAAAATGCAGCTGTAGAGTGAGAACCATTGGTTCCATTACTTTACCTAGCAGTGTGACCTCCAACAATTAACATCCTGCTTAATCACCTGCTTCTCATTCGTAAAAGTGAATTAAATGATAGAAAATATCCCATCAGGTTATTCTGATGATTAAATGATTTTCTAAGGATAGATAACTTCATAATAAATTGGATGCCAGTTTATTGCAATTATTATTACCAAAAGAACATTCAATTCTACGCCAGTGGATTATTCAATTTCCTGTCATGTCTGAGTACCTAATTTTGTACTTCACATCATAAAATCCTACGTTCACATTTAGATTAATTTCAACCTAATCTCAATAAAATCCACTGGACTTGGTATTCTATTCGGTTAGCTGGGTTTAACAACACTTTCCTTTCCACACCAATACCATTTACTTATACACTACATTTATGTACCACATTGTAATGTGATAATCACAATGTAATTGTAAACATATGCATTCTGTATGTTCTTAGCTCAATTGTAAGCTTTCCTAGGATAGGGAACCAACCCTTATTTCTTTACTTTCATAGCCCCATGTTAGGAATAACTAATCAAAAAATAATTTTATTTATCTGATCTTTTTTCTTTTTTGGTTAGTTGGCAGGATAAATTAACAAGTTTTGAGGTGACTTAGAGAAAATAAGACTAGATGGTCTTTCAAAGAGCAAGATTAAAGATATTAGAACCTCAAAGGTAAAATTACCAGAAAATCATTTACTTTTTAAATTTACCTTTTAGGTTGACATTTTGAAATAATTAGAGAAAAATCAAAAGTCAGAGGTAATAAAAAGGATTCCCCTATAGATTAGCTGAGCTTTTCCTCAAATGCTAGTGTCTTATAAAATCTTAATGCATTTATTAAAATCAGAAAGTTAACATTGATACAATAATATCAACTAATCTGCAGACTACCAGTTGTTCCAATAAGTCGTTTGTCAGGTAAAGTTCTACATTGCATTTAATTTTATGGCTCTTTACTCTCTTCCAATCAGAAAAAGATTTGTATTTCATTGTCTTGACATGTCTGAATCAATTAGCTAGTTGTTTCACAGATGTCCCTGACTTTGGGCTTGAGATATATATATTTATATATAAAATAAGGTTGTTCAGTTTAGAAAAATACCACACATGTGATAGTGTGTTCTTCTTGATATCAGGCAGTGGATTATATTAATATTTTCTGTTATTAGTGATATTAACATTATTTGTTAAGGAAGAATCTCACAGGTTTCTCCACCATGATATTTTTCTTTGTAATTAATAAGTATTTTCTTGGGAGATCATTTGAGGCTACACAATTAAATTATTTTTTACCATACTTTCATTTATTAATTTTAGCATCTATTGGTAATTTTTGCCTATAGCACACATTAGTGTGGTCTTCACTAAATGGTTTTATATTTCTATCTTTCCTTCTCCATTTATTGATTGTAATTGTACTGTAAGGAAGAGCTGTTCCTTCAACCTCATATATTTATTTATTTAATTATTTCTTCATCAGCATAGACTCCTATATATTTATTTATTTATTCTTAAGGCTATAATCCATTATCATTATTATTATTCCTCAATTCTTTTCTTAAATTTGGTAATTGGAACTGGTTAGATATAGAATATCTCCTGAACAGCTCAGTTTTTAGTGTTCAGAGTTAATGTAATGAAGTCATGAGTGTTGTAATCTCACCAGTTGATAAATCCATTGTAATGGATTTACTGGGTGGTAACCTAGGCACATAGGGGTGTGGCTGGAGAAGGTGGATCCCTGGGGGTGTGGCTTTAGGGAGTGTCCTTTTGTCTTTGAATCCGCTTGCTGGTTTGCTCTCTGGCCTTTGGCCTCCATGATGTGAAAACAGCCTTGCTCTCTTCCTCTCTCTGCTTCTCACCAGCACTTCTCCTTTTTTTAATTAATGAAGAGAAATAATGTTAGCCGGGCAGGGTGGTGCATGCCTGTAATCCTAGTACTTGAGAGGCTGAAACAGAGGATCACAGGTTCAAAGCCAGCCGTAACAAATTAGTGAGACCCTCCCTGTTTAAAAAAAAAAGGGGGGGCTGGGGATATAGTTTGGAGGTAGAATGCCTTAGGTTTAATCCCAGCACCACACACAAAAAAATTACAGTTAGCCAGGCATGGTGGCACAGATTCAGGGCCAGCACATGGTAACTTAGCAAGACCCTGTTTAAAAATAAATACATAAATAAAGCAAGCAAGCTTGGGCTGTATCTCAAAGGTAGAATGCCCCTGTATTTAATCCCCAGTATCACAAAAAAAAAACAAAAAATTACATTTAGAGCAGGAAAGTTATTTTACAAATGTCTATTTTAATCTAAGTTCAAAGCAAACCTAAGCAAAATAATTGTGTTCGCATGCTACACGTTTGCTCAAGATGTGAAAAACAAAACTGAGATTTAAATTTTCAAGTTGAATGTTATTTCCAGACCTGCAGGTTTTTCCCATGCAATCTACATTAAGTAAAATGTTCTTTTAAAAAAACGTAATTTAAAGGCATTTCCAACAAAGATATGATTGTGGAATTAAAATGGAAAGTGAGAAGCTCAACCTAAAATCTCAAAGACCCATCTGAGTAACTGTTAAACAAAGATATCTTTTTAACCATAATTCACAAAACATTAAAGATGTGAAATAATTGCATGAATATAAAACATCATACATATAATAATTGGTAGTCTGAGTTTGAAATTGTTGCCATTTCTCCACAGCTTTCAAATTTTTCATTCCCCAGCCAAAATATACTTGAATGCCTGATTCATAAAAGATAATAGATTAGGAAATATTTGTAATAAATAAAACAGGATGATTGTGATTAATAACAATAAGTATCTCAGCATATTGATTACAGGAGTGAGTATAGTGTCCTGATTCAACGCTCAGACTCCCCAGTGAATTCAGACTGACTCAGCCATTTCTATCACTTAGCTATGAAATATCAAGTATGTTTTTAACTTCTCTATGCCCTTTTATCCCTCATCCACAAAACTAGAATAATGACAGTATCAAACTTATAAATTTTGGATAAAGACCAGGGAAGTAATACATATTGTTTTGTTATATATTTGTCATTAGTATTATTATTATGACTAAATATGTTAAAATTCAGCCATTCACTTTCTAATAGGCCTCTGTCCCTCTCAAAAAAGAACTAAGAGAATATTTCTTCAAATGTTGCTTCAATTCCCAAAATAGATATGGTTAGAATACTAATCATTAGTTTAACTGAAGCAAAGAGCCAAGTCAAAAGCTGGTTTTAAAAAATATTTCAAACCAAGGTGAATGAGCCAATGACTTCCCCATCAAACACCTTTCCTGGCGTGAAAATTTCTTATAAGTGCTGTGATCTGGTGTCACACTGAGTGCATGATCCATACTGGAACTTAATAAAGGTTTGATTAAAGGACCAGACTCCTTTGCATTTCAAACATTTATTTCTAGAACTTTGTGTTCTTTCATTTCAGCTCTACGTTCTTATTTCCACCCTCTACATACATAGGAAGCTTTGCAAAAATTGGCAGTAGATAGTTCATGAGTGGTATCACCAAAAGTCTTTAAGGGAAACACAAGTATACATAGAATTCCAACACATGAGAACCCATGCAACATGTCTGGATGAAACTACCCTATGGGGGAACATTTACAGCCAGTGAAATAAAGATTTTATAGGAAATGGATATACCTAATTACTACCCAGGTTAATACTTATAATTTATAGGTTAATATTAAATGTTACACATTAGATTCTGTGGTATTACATTCTTTTTGCTCAAACTATTTGTATTTTAAAGGAATATATAAATGTTCTTATAAACTAATCTTCCAATAAATTTTCAGCCCAAGGGAAGTTTCAAGATTGAAGGAAATAGTGGGCACAAGTTATACTCAAGTAATTTATTTGTTTTAAGATGATTTCAAAATGAGAAACTTCAGCAATTTATTTACTAAAAGAATGTAACTGATATTTTCCTGTTTATTTTGTGCTGAGATATGAACCTACCATAGTAGATAATAGATATTTATGAATCTGACTCTTCAAGGTCCTGAATTCTCGCTAAATCAATGAAAAAATCCTATCCATTTCTTGCTGAAAATTTTTAATAATAAACCATCCACTACTGATTTCTAGTCAAACTAAATTAGGGAAAATGAAGGCCTTTCGACACATTTAAATGAATATGTTGAACTCAATGAAAAAAACTAGAAAATGATTTTGAGCCAAATCGGGCCATTTTTGTTACTTTAAACTTTGTGATAATTAGAAATAATGTATTTTTCTCCTTTTTATTTTAACAGGCCAGAGGCACAGTCACATCCAGACTGAGTAACTTTAAAAAATGGAAAATGTGGCAATTATTTTTAATTGCTAGGTTTAGGGTAGAGCAACTAAAATAACTACAACTCCCATTTTTGTTCCAGCGCTTTAATTTGGAATAAGTCAAGTAATTCTCTACTAGTGCAATCTAAATTATATTAAGCCACTTTACAAATGGAACATTTTAAGAATCAAGGATGAGGAAAAAGGCTATTAAAATAAATAAAATGGATATAGAAGAACGTTGGAGGATAACTACTCTGGACTGGGAGCAAAGATGCAATCATATTTTTGATACATGATACAGAAGAAGAAAAATCTTATGTAAAGGCTAATCTTTGCTGAGTAAACCATACTCTGAGAATTATATGTGTGTATAGGTGTTATGCTTTAGAGGAGTGTCTTTGCCAGTGTAAAATGTATCAAAAGGAGAATAGCTTGGATGACTAAAGAGATTCAAGATGCTTTATATGTAAAATAAGTGATATTATTGAAACTATTTAGACAGGAAAAGAAGATCAAGAAAGAATAACAACTGTTTTAAAAGTTATCGGATATCTGTGATTTAAAATAGGGATGCTTGTCAATTTCTGAAAAAAAGAAGTGAATCAAACTAGAACCAAAAATAGAATGTGACCACAGAGTGCATTTGTAATTAATTTGAACAATACTTTTCTACCAATTAAATATGGACACACCTGTAAAGCCTAGAAGATTAGATTTAGGGAAAATGCAAGGAAGATATATGCACCAAGTAGAATATTAAAATAGATATAAAGTTATAACTGCCTAAGGAATGTGAGAGACATAAAGGAAGACTCAGAATCCAGAAATGCAATTTCCTATCTTCTGAAAGTAGTAGATTGACTTCTGCTCTTTTCTTATAGGAAGTTACAATTTATACAAATGATCCTGTAAAATCAAAACCAATCAAAACCAATCTAATATTGGAATTAAATATTAGAAAAATTATCATTTATCTCTTATTATCACTCTAAACTCCTTCACCAAAAATATAAAATTAACCTTCATAATAGAACTGAGTATAGAGTATAAGAATTTCTCTACTCTGAGCAGTCTTTCTCAATTATTTTCAGTTGAAATGAGCTCAATATCAGAGGTGCTCCAGGTCTTGGTATGTGATTTGAAATGTCCAATATAAGTAAGAAATTTCTTTGAAGTCTCATTGTGGCTCTTTACAGTACATCGGAATAGTTTGTTCTAATGGTAAAATTAATTCTAGAGTAAAGTTGCTAAACATTTAACATAATGTCTTCCAAAAGTGTTTTGTGCAAAATCAATACTGTAGGTAAATGTACCATGTTTATCCAGGACCTTGGCATAGCTACACTCAGGAGAATTCCTAACCCAGAGTTTGAGAAACACATTAAATGTCAACTATATAGCTTGGGAAATTATACTTTTATTTAAAATTAAAATGCAGGCTGGGGCTGTAGCTTAGTGGTAGTGGGTTTGATCCTTAGCACTGCAAAAATAATAAAATTAAGTTAAAATGTCAGTAATTATAAGTAAAACCAACTTTATTCTAGCTAACAAAGACAAATGAAAGCCTATATAAGTTGTAAGGAAGCTATGAAAATGAAAAACATTTGCAATCTTTTTTCCAAAAGGAATCATTTAAACTATTTTGTATGAAGTGGTCTAACCACTTATTTTTATTTAGAAAATGGAAAGCACTTCAATTACAATTATGTTGAAATAGTATAAAACCTTTCTAAAATTGAGCCATTCTAGTTTAGACCGTTGGTCTAAAGAGCTACTTGAAGGCTTGAAATGAAAACTGAGGCTATGACAAATAAGTTCCATTATTCCTTGCAGCCTGAGCAACCAAGTAAGAGAGGTAATTCCAATAAAATATGATTAAATCGCATAGATGAGAGAGTTCTCCATCCAGTAGACTGAACCTTAAAAGTTACTTCATAGTAATAAAATTTAATAGAGAATAATTGTGCAATTGAGAAATAGAAAACCACGGAGAGGTATACTACTCTTTTTTCCCAAATATGACACAGAAAGTCGAGAGAGGCTGGTTCTGAAGAATTTGTGTTGTCGTTTAATATTTTTTCTTAATCCACTAAAGAATTTCAAGAATTTAAAGAACTGACATTATCAGTTTTTAGAAAAAAAAGTAAGTAAATGAACATTGTGAACAAGAATATGGTGGCAAGATTAAATATAGACAATATGGAAATTTTTAGGTAAAAGATACTGAAAACAGAAACTAGGAAAGTGACATATGAAGAAAGAAATGATTGTATCGGTCATGGTTCACTAGATCAACAGAATTCACAGAATGAAGAAAGGAAAAGGGGGGAAAAAAAGGATTTATTAGATCAGCTCACAATGTAGTCCTGAATTGCAACTGCACGTGAAGAGTCAGAGGAATCAGCAGCTGGTCAAGCGGTCTAAGAGCTGGAGCCCCAGGATTGAAGCAACCACCAATTCAGTCCAGTCCAAGATGTGAAGATAAGGAAGCTCTTCGGAGAAATGATGGTGAAGTTTCAGTTCGAAGGCTGAAGGCCGGGAATCCCAAACGAGAGCAGAAGATCAAGAAGTTCTCCAGGGAAATGGCAAAGTTGGAGACTGTCAATCTCAAACGAGGGCAGAAGGGTTCTCCTCAGGAAGAGTCGCAGCTCAGCTCTACGCGGCTTTCTCCTTTTTATCTAAATCCTGCACCTATCAGAACCCTGCTACCCACATTTAGGGCAGGACTTCCGGTTCAATCCTCTGTTACACAACCAAAGTCACATGATCTGGGGTGAGTCAAGTTGACAAACCAGACCAACTATCACAATGATGTTTACATGATATTAAATAAACATAAGTGAGAAGATCTGATAGTTATTTTGATGTGGAGAGGTCAAAGAAATGAAGAAACTTCTAGTGACTAGAGGGACCACATGAAAGGGGAAAACAGCAATACATCATTTTTTTAGAGAATGAGAGATTAAATAAAAAATGCATTTGGATATGGACTTGCTGAATTTGAGATGTGTATGGGATGCTGATGGAAGAATGTCAGGACAAAGATCATATCCTATCATCAGCTTTTAATTGAGTCAGAAATAAAAAACTAAAACAAAACAAAACAAAAACTCGAAAGAATCTAGGTTTCTAAATTGCAAATCAGTTCAAAATATTTAATAGAGCAAAGAAGAAATTGAAGTGGAATTTAAAATACTTAAGAGTGAATAATTCAAATAATACATCTGATACTTGAGATCAGCTAAAAATATTTAGAAAAAGGAAATATGGAAAATGAGCACAATATTTAACTTAGAAAAAGGTAAGTAGTATAAACTCAAGAAAACTGTATAAAATGAAATAATTAAGATAGACATTGATAAAAATTTAAAAAGAAAATATGTAATAAAATGATTAAGAAAAGTTTAGCTTTTTTGATACTGATAAAATAAATAAATATATGGTCAGAATGATTCAAAACATGGAGGAGGATGAAAACTAAACTGTATTATGAAATAAGAAGGAACAGTGTTTTAAATGCAAAGGAGGTACCACTTGTTTCCTTACAAATGAGATACTTTGGACTTACAGATGCATCCTGCCCCAAGGAATGTACTTTGTAAGTGGAAGTTCTAAAAATTGAGCTCATGACTGTTTGATTCCAAACTCAGTAGATTTAAATTTTATGCGCCTGCCCTTATTATGGCAAAAAAACTTTAAAAATGCAGTGTACCAATTCTTCAAATTACATTTGCACAGTTCATTCTTTCATATTCTGAATACTTTTTATTTAACCTTCTATCTTATTGTCAACCTATCCCATCCTCTCAGAATACATACCATTTTACTGAGAGAGAAAACTGACATAATTGGGCATTAATTCCAGCTGCTTGCATCAATATCTCATAAGCTTCTCCTTATATATATGCATTTATTTCCTTTTCATTCATGTATTTATATACATATTTTTATTTGCTCAACCAAAAATAACAGGCTAATAATATTGATCCTTCCTCTCTTCTCTGGTCAGTCACAGTGAGGAGAATAGATTTAAGTGAGTTGAGCTGTTAAATTAAGGGTTTTGCCAATGAATATCTATTAAATTGATAAACAAATAAAAAATCAAATCATCATATGTCCTGCTGGCTAAGCTAGATGATAAACTTCTTAGGGACAAAAGACACATCTTCAATTTTTTCCTTAAATTTCAAATGCTTAGTATATTAAGTGACTGACATTGTGCGGTTGGGCCCTTTTAGTGTGTGCATAAATCATTCTACACATCAACATACTCAAGTGGCATTGCCTCACCAAGAAACAGATTTGGCTCTACCAACTCTGTTTATGATTGTACAGATGAAAAAAAAATGCTTTAGAACACTACCCGTTAGCTTTCTGTTACTGTAACAAAAATCCCTCAAATAATCAACTTATAGAGAGGAAAGGTTTACAGGGGCTCGCAGGTTTGGAGGTTTCAGTCTATGGTCAGTTGGCCTCATTGCTTTTGGGCCGGTGGTAAAGAACCCCATCATGGTGGGAAGTATGTGGCAGAGCAAAGTTGTTCACCTCAAGGCTAGGACTCAAAAAGAAAAGATAAAAAGGAAGGGGCAGGGTCCCATAATCCCCTTCAATTGCATGCCCCTAATGACCTAAAGCTTCTAAAGAGACCCTTCATCCTAGAGGTCCCGCCACCTCCCAGTAGCGACACAGGCTGGGGACCAAGGCTCTAACATGTGGTCCTTTGGAAGATATTCCAAATCCAAATTATAGCACCACTTAGCCCAAATAGTTATGTAAAAGAAAAAAAATGTAGCCAAGGGTGGTGGCGCACGCCTGTAATCCCAGTACTTGGGAGGCTGAGACAGGATGATTACAGGATTGCTGGCCAGCTTCGGCAACATAGTGAGATCCTCAGCAACGTAGCAAGACCCTGTTTCAAAATAAAAAATAAAATAGGGTTGGGGGTCTCAGAGGTAGAATGCCCCTAGGTTCAATTCCCAGTACCACAAAAAAAAGAAAAGAAAAAGAAAGAAAATAATGTAGAACACTCATTTATATTCTTGCTTCTTCAAACTCAACCAAATATTAATGTGGAGTACACCAAATAGGAACACAGAAGCATTCACAATGGAATTATTTAATTTATACTATACACAATTTACACCAAAACATACTGCTAAAAAGAAATATAGATGGTTAAATATGCTAATTTGAAATAAACATCATTTGTCATGACAAACATCTTTGTAATATTTGTGGCATTTCCCATATCTGAAAAAAGAAATGAATTTCTTTGAGAAAATTATAAATTTCGCAAGCAAATAGAGTACTTTCTAAATTAAGAAATTTTCTATTGGCCTAGCCTATTGTTCTTTGCATAAATAGACACAGTCTTCTCCATTTCTTTCTGTGCTAAAAATTGTAGTGCCTAAATATTATTATAATAACAGAACCCCTCTTACTGAAATTAAATTATTATAACAATGAATTATTTATTTTTATAATTACATGATTTTCTTAATTACTTAGCAAAAATTAGTATTTTTGAATTTCAATATCTATGTTCAGTTCTGATCGATTCAGTTTCACTATCAATAGTCAAAAGTAACTAGGTATATGGTTTGATATTTTTGCCATTTGTCAAGATTTGAAATCAGTATTTACATCAATTTCAGTTTGGGGATTACGAACTTAATGGTAGTAGAATCGTATAATTCTTAACTATAATGACTGTATGTTTTAAAAATCAAATTAAGACAAGATTTATATAGGGTAAAATTCCCTGTCAATTTTACAGTCCTATTAATCTTGGAAAGCATACAGTAAAATAACCGGGTGCACAGCTGAGCTATTGATGTTTTCTTTACCCTGTGTTTCCCTGGGCCATTTTGTAATTTATTTCTGAACTCTATTCATTTTAGTGCTATTTGTGTACAGTCATGCTTAAGAACAAGGATACATTTGGAGAAATGCATCATTAGATGACTTTCATGTTTTGCAAACATCACAGAGTATACTTACACAAATCTAGAAGACATTGGTCTATCACGCAATGTGGTCTTTTGAAGGAATCAAGGGACTCAATTAACAGATACAAGAGGCTATTCTAATATGACATACTGTTTTACAGGAAATGTTTTTAAGTAGAAGGAGTACACTGTAAGATAATGATATACAGTATAATATAGTAAACACGTAAAGTAGCATAGTCATTTATTATCATGATCAAGCATTATGTGCCGTACTTAATTGTATGTGTGATGCTTTCATATGACTGGAAGTGCAGCAAATTCACTTACACAAGCATCACTCAAACATGTAACGCATTGTGCTACATTACAACAGCTAAAATGTCTCTAGTGATAGGAATTTTTCAGTTCCATTAAAATCTCAAGTACCACCATCATATATGTTGTCCGTCATTGACCGAAATATCATTATGAAATTCATGATTTTTTTGTTTTTTCAACACCATGCTGTCTTGCTTAGTGTAGTAAGTTTCAAATTCAGACACTGTGAATCCTCCAACTTTTGTATTTCACAATACATCCGGCTATTCTAGTTGATTTGCTATTCAACATAAACTTTAGAATAATCTTACCTATTTCTAACTCCTAAAAAATTGTGTTATGATTCAATTAGTATTACCTTGAATCTATATTTCTATCTGAGTAGAAATTATAGGTGAACAATATTAAATCTTCCAACCTCATATTTATGTGTGGAGGTGTGGGGGATGTATCCCCAATTCTTTCGAACTTCTTTGAGTTTTCTTTTTAATGGTTTGAAGTTTCTGGCATAAAAATCTTGCATGTAACTACTAGTACATAGAAATTGGTATGGGAAGTTGGCACTGCCTACTATCCTGTTGCTGTATGCATTTACTAGTTCTAGTAGCTGTATTTACCATCTCCAGTATTCTTCATTTCTCCTTCTATATTCAAATTAACATCTGGCAACATTTTCCTTCAGCCTTAAGAAATACCCATATTATTTTCTTGAATTGCAGATGTGTTGCTGATGATTCATTTAGCTTTCATCTATCTAAAAATGTCTTTGCTTACCTCATTTTTGAAGAATTTTTTTTCACTGGATATAGAATTCTGGCACAACAGTCTTACTGTTTTTCTTTAAGTATCTAAAAAATATGAATTGCTTTCTGGCTTCCACTCTTCCTGGTAATATTACATCATATATTTCATGGGTTCCCACTCACTATTAGAGCTTCTTGGTGCAATATATTTTTTTTTCTGGTTAGTCTGGAATTTCAGCATTCCCAACATTTAATGTGGTCTTATATCTCAGTCCAGATATTTTCCAAGACCCAAGGTGAATCCCATGAAGACTTCTGCCCTGTCTCCACAACTCCCCCCAGCATCCTGCTCCTTGATAAATTTCCCTGTCAATTTCAGTTGCCTTAGCAACCTACAAGTCATCTCTGTGCCTCCTAAGTAAGAAATCCACTCTGCTTGGGTTGCAACTCCCAGTGTCATGAGAAGAAAAGTGCCCCAAGCAGGATACAAGGAAAATTATAGTAAAAGATAAGAATACTGCACTGGCTTTTTTCAAAACCTAGGCACTTGTCTCGTATGTTTTGTTCAGATTTATAAATCTTTTATTTAGTAGGACAAGACTAGTACCTTTGTCGTCCTAACCAAAGTCTATTTCAAGGCACACATTATTTTTCAGAGTTTTATCGACTATGTAGTAAGCTGTTTGTTAGCTCTATACATGTGTGTGTGTGTGTGTGTGTGTGTGTGTGTGTGTGTGTGTGTTACTGGGGATTGAACCCAGGGGAATTCTACCTCTGAGTTACAACCCCAGCTCTATTTTATTTTTTAATTTTGAAACAGGCTCTCACTAAGTTGCAAAGGGCCTAAGTTGCCGAGGTTAGCCGCGAACCTGAGATCCTCCTGTCTCAGCCTCCTAAGTACTGGGATTATAGGCATGCGCCACTGCGCCTGGCTCTATATTTTTTTTGTACATCCCCTTTATTAGTCAGGGTAGATTTTAATTATTAATTTGATCATGAAATATTGGACAATAATTTTAAATTGTATATATGTGTTCGACAAAATTTCTATAAAAATTTCAGTGCCAAAAACGTTTAATAAATAACAGAATTAATTTGAAAATGTAGATGAAAAATCCAAAAGGCCTAGAATGGCCAAAATCATTCTAAAAAATGAAATTATTGGACTTACTCAAAATCCCCAAATCAAGATGGTATAATACTGCTTTGATTTACCAATACACATAAATATCAATGGAAAAATCAATTGATTAGTTCCTCCTCCCTCCCCTCATTCCCTTCCACTACTCAATTTTGTCCTAATTTTCATTAGCTGTCCTTTCTTTCCTTTTTTCTCTCTAGCTTTCACAGATGAGGAAAAAACATGTGGCCCTTGATTTTCTAAGTCTGGCTGATTTCACTCAGCATGATGTTCTCCAGTTCCACTCATTTTTCTGCAAATCACATAATGTTGTTCTTTATGGCTTAGTGTAAAATACTTTACACTATGAAGTAAAACTTCATAGTGTGTATATACTACATTTTCTTTATCCATTTATCTGTTGATGGACAACAAGTTATGTTGGTACATAACTTGGCTATTGTGTATGCTGCTGCTATAAACATGGGTATTCATCTAATCATTATAATTTCCTGACTTTAATTCTTTTGGAAATATGCTGAGGAATGTTACACGGTCATATGGTGATTCCATTCCTAGTCATTTAAGAAAAAACTCATACTCATCTCCATAGTGGTTGTATTAATTTATAATCCCACCAAAATGTACCAGGGATTTAACCAAGTGGCACTCTCCCACTGAGCTACATCCCTGGTCCATTTTTAAAATTTTATTTTGAGACAGAATGTTGCTAAGTTGCTCAGACAGTCCTCAAATTTGTGATCCTCCTACCTCAGTCTCCCCACCCCAAGTAGCTGGAATTACAGGCAAGCACCACCTCACCTGGCTAATCTCATTATTTTTCAAGAAACTTTGCCTCCTTTCATTCCTCAAAGAAACTCACTAAATCTGTTACTTTCAAAATTAAAATATGAAGTTCATAGTTTAAACTAGGAAGGCAATAAACTTTAGAGTTTTAAAGATACATCAAAATTCAGAAATATAAGATGTTCTTGAAGAAGAAAAGATGAATGGAATGTTTTGTTCTTTAATTTATATCAGATTAATAAAATTCTAATTTTCAGAGCTTCCAAAGAGATCTGGTATCAAAGAAATAATAGAAGAAATACTAAGGTGACTTCCACTAAAAGACAAAATTGAAGAGTTGCCTTTAAGACAATTGTCAGTTGGAGTCAGGTTTATTCAGGTAAAATAAATCTTAGTTTTATAGTATGAGTTAGGTTATTTGTAATGATAAAGCTTGATGCTAGAATGCTACAAAACAAAAAAGTGAAATAAAGAAAATGAAAGCCACAAGTTAATGTTTAAAAAATATACAAAATTAATAGTAAGTGATATGGAAATCTATTTAAATAGCACAAGAAAGTGGAAAATGCAGGAAAGTAGAAAGATATACTGAGTTTTTAGTCTGTGAGTTTCTGTATGTGTGTTTTTATACATATGCTACATCATGGTACTATAAAGAAGATCACAATAGAAAACAATTTAAATTGTAGAGAGCAAGAACTCACTCAATATCCAGGTCATTTTTTACTTGGAAAGAAAAGTCATAGACTATAAACTTGTCCAAGTCTCTAATTTGTTCTGAAGCTTTAGGAAATGAAATAAGGGCTGGATAGTTGAATTGTGCTCTAAATATTCTTTCTGTGTACGAATGCTGTGAGATTTATAAATTGTGCTTCCTGTGTTATAGCAATAAACAAAGGCTTTAGTCATTGAATGACAGGCACTCACATTATTCAGTCCCTGAAAATAAAAAGGCACCTGTTAGGTAGTTAGGTAAATACAAGCAAGTGGTGGGGATAAGTTTTGCTCCATTGGGAGTGAAAAAAAAATCACTCCACAGGGGGTGATGGAGAACTCCACCCATAGAGTACCTCCTTCCTGGCCAGATACTACTTCCTTAGATCTAAAAAGGAACCAGGTAACTGGCCTAAGAGGTTTTCCAAGTATGGAACATGTGCAGAACACTAAGTCCTTGGGGTTTGCTTAGGTACCAATGGGAAATTTTCCAACATGGCAGAAACAGTGCAGATGAACTACGCTATGGCACAAAGTAGCGGTAATTACCCCCAAATGCATTGTACATAAGGGAGAGGTTTTCAGACCAACCAAAGAACTCACCACGTGGTAAACATCATTGCTATTTCCACTACTGGAAGGAACCACTTTCTGACTTTCTCTCTGTAATGTACTCCCTCCCTTCTAACACAGCCTCCACTCTTAAAACTGTCCACTCCTCCAAATAACTCTTTTATATCCTATCTGCATCTCTTAAATAAAATATTTTGGGAAGAAAAGAACTGAGAAAACTCACCCAGTTCAATTTCCATAAATAGAAAAATACCTTTTAAATGGTTTCTTCAAAAAGAGTTTCACTGAATACCTCATATTTACTATTTTAATTGTTATGTATAAATTACATTAATACACAAAAATCATTAGATTCTTATCACATAGCTTTCCAATATTAAGTTGCTAAAAAAAAAATCTTGGCATGGTGGTGAACGCCTGTAAGGCTGGGACAGGAGGATCACAGGTTTGTGGCCAGCCTCAGCAACTTGGCAAGATTTTCAGAAACTTAGCAAGACCCTGTTTCAAAATGAAAATTAAAAGCCGGGCATGGTGGCACATGCTTGTAATCCCAGTACTTGGGAGGCTGAGACTAGAGGATCCAGGTTTGCAGCCAGCCTCAGCTACTTAGTGAGACCATCCGCAACTTAGTGAGACCCTGTTTCAAAATAAAGTGTAAAAATAAGACTGGGGGTGTAGCTTGGATGTAGAATGCCCCTGGGTTTAATCCCCAGTACTGAAATTAAAAAAAAAATTAAAAAAAAATAAAAGTAAAAAGGACTGGGGATGTAGCTCTGGGGTAGAATGCCCAGGGGTTTAGCCCCAGTACAGAAAGAAAGAAAGAAGGAAGGAAGGAAGGAAGGAAGGAAGGAAGGAAGGAAGGAGGAAGGGAGGGAGGGAGGGAGGGAGGGAAGGAAGGAAGAAAAGAAAGAAAGAAAGAAAGAAAGAAAGAAAGAAAGAAAGAAAGAAAGGGAACAGTTCTCAGAAACAAGGCCTTCAGGTAGATGAGATGTTTTAATGGTGTCCTGAATTTAACATTCTTGAAAAGTAATTTTTAAAAGAAATAAATTAATGATTGTTAAAGCCCTCAAACATCAATGCTAAACTTCCATTTCCTGTTTGCACCTATGCTAATTTGGTTCAGAAGAAAATATATATCCTTATAAATGTTAAAGCTTCATTTAAAATCTATAAACTTATAAGTGTAGAATTTTAATTAGAGAACTAAACTGTTCCCCCAAAGTCTTTAAAGTGAACCCTTACTTTGATTGTAAGTCAGGAGTAAGACCAGCTATAAAATTATATCCCTACTTTTACAACAACAACAATCAGTCAAATTGATTCAAGCTGCCTGCTTTGTTCCAACTCATGACCACGGGTCAACAAGATCTTAATGAGAAAAAGGATGTGCTAACTTGCTTCAAATGGCCAACAGTTTCAACAAGCTGAAAAAAAAAACCATCAAATTACAATTATTCTAAGGTTTCATTATGTTTTCAACCATAAAACATGCAATCTATCAATATTCAAGCTTTGACTAAAATACAGACAACAGCATATCTGTGATTAAAACAAACAAGTCTCCTTCACCGGCAATTTACTAAATATCTCTTCCCGGAAGACCTTTTTTGTGAAGTAGTTTGCTGTTTCTATTGACGAAAATTGTATTTTAATTTAGTTCTTGCGTGGTTCTGTGGCTTCCTGTGAAAGAGTTTTTGAGTTGTTTTGCTGGCCTCATTTGACAAGTAGTTAATGACTAGATCTCAGCAATAAATGCCTTGTGAATGTGCTACTATCTTCTTATAGGTTAATTGTTACTTCACCTCTTGAAAGTGACTCATTTTCCTTTTCCTTCTCATTAGCAATTTTTACTCTCATTAGCAATGCTTTCTACCATCAACACAGTGAGTTTTACTATAATACTAAAGAAAATAAAATGCCAACTATAGCTGGAAGATCAAGTTGAACTGAAAATTGCTTTTGCCAAAGTTAATTTGATCTAAAAATATGATACTATATTTCAGAGGCACATTCAAAATAAATCATGTCTTAACATGGATGACTATAAACAGAATTTTATATATGGAAACATGTTGCTATGTGGGTTTTTCTTTCTAATGTATCAACTTAGTTTATTGGAAACCAAGACAATTACAAATTCTATTACAGATAGGCATTATCATGGAAGATACAGAAATGGAACTTAGATAACATAAGCAAATGAGAAATATATTTGAATTACATCATTGAGGTATTCACAAAATTGACAGACCAAAGAATAATTAAAAAATGGTTAAGAACCAATAGATTCCCAGAAAGCTAACTCACAGCAAACTCAACAAAAATATCTATCCCCAAAATATTTTGGTGTGCTTTGCTACCACTACTAATACTGTATGTTCTTAATTGTGTATTTAGATCATTCACCTTAAAAGTGGCTATTAATACAGTTGCATTCATATCTGTTTCTATTTATTGTTCTGAGTCTTCCTTTTTTTAACCTTTACCTTTTTCTGCCTTCTCTTATTTATTTATTTGTGTGTGTGTGTGTGGTACTGGGGATTGAACCCAGGGGCATTCTACCTCTGAGCTACACCCCCAGACCTATTTTTATTCTTTATTTTGAAACAAGTTCTCACTAAATTGCGGAGGGCCTCACTAAGTAGCTGAGGCTGACCACAAACCCAGATCCTTCTGTCTCAGCCTCCCAAGTACTAGGATTACAAGGGTGTGTCACCACGCCTGACTTGCCCTCTCTGATTTAAAGTGAGATTTTATATAATTTACATAATTCCATTTTCTCTCCTTTCTTAAAATATCAATTATACTTCTTTTTAAAAATTATTTTTGTGGTTGCTCATGAGTTTGCCCATGGATCTTACTAACTTAATCCAAATTTTAAATAACTTTGTTCTTTTTTGCTAGTGGTACAGTTTTCTTATAACACACTTTCTCTTTTTTTGCCCTCTCCTCCCTTTATGTTATTCCTGTTATTCTTTTCAGCTACCTGTAAGCTATAATTATTAATAATGATTATAATAATGAATTGTTACTAACATTACTTTGAAAAGTTTTCTATTGGATTAAGAATTTGAAAATAGATTTTATTTGCCTTAATTATTTATTCCTTCTCATATGTCCTTTCTTTATGTAGATTCAAATTTCTGACCTTCATCACTTTTCTTCTCCCTGAAGTACTTCCTTCAACATTTCTTGCAGAGAAGATCTGGCAATGTCTTTATTTCTCCTTTATTTTGAAGGAAACTTTTAATGGATACAGAATCCTAGGTTGGTAATTTTTCCAATACAAATGTTTCACTCAGTTCTCTTGAGAAGTCTGGTATAATTTTTACTTTTTTCCTCCATAGGCAGGGTGTTATGCTTTGTTTTATTTTTTCCTGTGGCTACTTTCAATAGTACTACTTTAATAGATTGCTTTTAATATTTATTTGAGTTTCTATTGTTTGATCATAACATGCTTATGTGTAGATTCCTTGGTGTTTATTCTGCTTGATGTTCACTGACTTTTCAGGATTTGTGCTTTAGTGTCTGTGATTGTTTTTGGAAAATTCATGACCATTATTACTTCAAATATTAATTCTGCTCATCTCTCTTTCTTTGCTTTCTGGTGTCTCAAATATGTGTCATATATTTTGAAATTGCCTTACAATTCTATATATTCTGTTCTTCTCTCCCCACCCTACCATTCTTGCTACATTTCACTTAGGGAAGTTTCTAATGTCTTATCTTGAAGTTTACTGATCCTCTCCTTAGCCATGTCTACTCCACTGATGATCTAGTTAGAAGCATTCTTAATTTCTCATAAACTGGTTTTTACACTTGGTCTGTTTTAATACATTGTGGAGATGTGATTGTGATAGTTGGTCTGGTTTGTCAACTTGACTCACCCCAGATCATGTGACTTTGGTTGTGTAACAGCGGATTGAACCAGAAGTCCTGCCCTAAATGTGGGCAGCAGGGTTCTGATAGGTGCAGGACTTGGATAAAAAGAAGGAGAAAGCCGCGTAGAGCTGAGCTGCAACTCTTCCTGAGGAAAACGCATTTGCTCTCATTTAAGATCGTCAGTCTCCAACTTCGCCATTTCCTAGGAGAACTTCTTGATCTTCTGCTCTCGTCTGAGATCATCGGCCTCCAACTCTTCAAACTGAAACTTCACCATCATTTCCCCGAAGAGCTTCCTTATCTTCACATCTTGGACTGGACTGAATTGGTGGTTGCTTCAATCCTGGGGCTCCGGCTCTTAGTCCACCCGACCAGCTGCTGATTCCTCTGACTTTTTCACGTGCGGTCAAAATTCAGGACTACATTGTGAGCTGATCTAATAAATCCTGTTTTCCCCCTCCCTTCCTTTCTTCATTCTGTGAATTCTGTTGATCTGACCAATACAGAGATCTATTGTTGGGATACTGGGGACCTATTGGGGTGGTTGTAAAGTGTAGGTAGGGAAATGTTCTCTCACTTTATAGTAATGAGGTAGAATAGAAGAAATAAAAATTTTAGGTAGAAGGGAGACAAATTGGGAAGGAAAGGAAAATAAAAACTTCATAATTTTTTGTTTCATTTTAACAGAGCTTGTTAGCTCTTAGGCAAAAGCCAGGCCCACACTTTTAAATCATAAAGGGCTAGCCCCATATCTGAAATTCCCGAGACAATTAGATCCCAGAGAGAGCTTCACCTTTTGTCAGAGTCTCGATTTCCTGGGAAGAAGGTCCCAGAGAAAAATCACACCTTTCTCCCCCCAGCTCCTCTCTTCTCTGCACCGTGAGTTTCCTATCTCAAAGGGAATCCTCACCTTTTGTCATCTGGAAGCTTCAAGGAGAGGAGACCGCCATCCTATGGTGCCCCATTTCCCACTATGTGCCCCTAGCCACCCCCTCTAGGGTGGGGCCTACAATAAGAAGGATGGTATAGATCCCAGGGTGTATTTTTTCCCCTCTCTGCTGCTCTGCACCTCTCTACCAGCGTTCCCACACTCTTGAGCCGCTGCGTGGAAGAGTGAGCAAGGGAAACCCACTCCCTAGTTGTTAAAACCCAAATCGCAAGCAATGGGACTTATGGGAAGATGTCCCTCTCTCTCTCCCTCCCTTTCTGGACAACCCCGTTTTCCCTTAAAAATGAGTGCTTGAAAGCACCAAAGATAGGGGCTCACCATTTTTAGGCTAACACCACATATATTTGGACCTGGCACACTTTAGTGGCCAATTTGTTGACTCCCTAAGTTTTGTTATAAATGTGAACTTTAAAATGTCTTTATAAAAAATAAGTGCTTCCAGATAAGCCAATCCAC
Source organism: Glis glis (assembly GCA_004027185.1). NCBI lineage: Eukaryota > Metazoa > Chordata > Mammalia > Rodentia > Gliridae > Glis > Glis glis. The sequence goes on along the minus strand of PVJS01001142.1, from coordinate 27,996 downwards.
CATGTGACCACTGGGAATTTATAAAGTATGTTTGTTGAAGGCCTTCTTACTCATCAGCTCTAAGCTCACCTTGGTCTGGCTTAGGAGGGGCACAAACTGCCCACTCAAGTAGAGATTGTTTGCAAGTAAGCAAGTTTCCAAGGACCGAATGGGATGGATTAGCTGAAACCCGGACCAATAAGAAGGTATCCTGACCATTTCCTCTTTCTCAATATTGTTTATCCTTTTGTTCCCTGACTCAGCTGTGATTGTCTTACTGACTTTCCCCAAATCATCCTAATTGTCTTGATGTTTATCCTTTATTCACCCTATGATTGATTTAGTGGCTCCTGTTATTAATAATTTCTACAATGTTTTGGTTAAAAAGTACCAATAAAAAGAAGTTGCTAGTTGTATGAGATTGATGAGATTTCTCTTGAGATTTTTCTCTCCCCAGCTGCCTTGCATCTCCAATTATTCTGACTCTGTGTCATTCATGCGAGAGCACTTTTTTTTTTTTTTTGTGGTACCGGGGATTGAACCCAGGGGCGTTCTACCTCCGCGCTACAGCCCCAGCCCTATTTTTTATACTTTATTTTGAAACCGGGTCTCATGAAGTTGCGGCGGAGGGCCTCACAAAGTAGAGAGAGATAGAGAAAGAGAGAGAGAGAGAGAGAGAGAGAGAGAGATCTGAGGCTGGCTGCGAACCCGGATCCTCCGGTCTCTGCCTCCCAAAGTACTGGGATTATAAGAGTACGCCACCATGCCTAGCATGCGAGAACACTTCTAACATCAGCAGCATCCATGGCAGCAGCAGCCCACTATATATGTTGATTTCCTTCCTCCTATATTTGTACTTGATATTTAAAAAAGAATAAGTAAATCTGATTTTGTCTCTTAGATGGGTATAGTCAAAAGAAAAATGTTTTTCTCTTTGAAAATTCTACCTTGCTTATACTATTTAATAAAAAGGGAACAGTAACATCTACTTAGACAGAAACTATTTACTTAAAATGTGCTTCATTTTAACCTTGCCAAAAAAGGCATCCTTCCTTCCTAGTCAAGAAAAAGAAAACCAGCTACCAGACATCTATATATATACATATATACATATATATATATATATATATATATATATATATATGTGAATCTCTTGTTAACATCTAATTTTTTTTATCTAGGAAATGTCCACAAGTCTTCAAACAAAACCTTTGCAAGTTTTTCCTATTCTGTTTTAGTTTATTTGCTTGCGTGTTTGCATATATAAAGTTATAAATTTTAAGAGAGAAAGAAAATCACTGGGGATGAGATCTTGAGGATATTCTGTTCTTAAGAAACTTTTTGTTTTGTTTTGTTTGTTTGCATTTTCTGTAGGGGCTCATAAGAGCACCCTGAGTTAAAGACCCTGAGGTGGCTCAGAGGATCTAGTAGGGACAAGAGCACCCTAAAACATAGGGGCTGCACCCTGAAATCTGCACATTGGGTTTCCAAGGACACTTATTTCCCACGTTGCAGAGAGAATGAACCAGTGTTGTTCATTCAAATTGAGCTGTACAGTGGGGCAGACTCTGATCTGATCCTGATAGTCTTTTGTTTTGACTCATTTATTTGTTTTAAAATCCTAGTTTTGTGTTTTCCCTTTTCTCTTTATCTTTTCAGAATAAAAAAAAACCCTTAAAGTGCACAAAAATTACAAGATCATGGGTAATTCAATATTTATCCGTAAGATTTATCCCTTGAGTGCACAATAAATAAGTAAAAGGCAAAATATTTTAAAATAGGAGGAAACTAGGGTTTCTTGTTACCTGATTTGGCCCTAATGTAAGTTAAAAGAAATGGATCCAAATACTTTTTAGTTCATGTGACTTAAGTCTTAAATAAGTTTAAGTGTGTTGGAAAAATAAGAGTTGTCATGAAAAAGAGCAACAGATTTTTTCAGGTTAGCCAATTAAGATTATATTGTCTTTTCCTATTTGATGTTTAAATTTCAATGCTCATTGTTCTTAGGATTTTTTTATTTTGCTAAAATAATGATTTAAAGTGCCAACTGGCTATTAAAATGGGTAAATTAGATAAATGTAAATAAGTTTTATAGGTGGCTTATATTTAAAGAAAAAACTAAATTATGTATAAGTGAGTTAAAAGGGAAACATCAACTGCTAAATATAAAGTAATCTTGGCTTAAAATCAGCAAAAGACAATATATTTAAGTCTAGTAAATGTGTTTTTATATATGTAAGGAGCACTTTAAGATTGCATTCTTTAGGTTATTAACCAAACAAAAGTTAACATAAGTTACTAGGAGTTAAAGTTCTGATTGATATGTGATTCTATATATATGGCTAAAGAATTCTTAAGCTATGTCTTGATAAACAACTCTTAAGGACATTATTAAATGTTTTTATCTAAGTGTTACATGTTTTATCTTACCTAAAAAGGTAATTTATATAAATTAAAAGGTTTTTTTATAAGAACTGTTTTGAGTGTAAGTTAAAAATTGCTAAGGAAAAGGGAAACAAAATAAATAATAGGAGATATTCATAGGTATGAGAAGGTCTTATAACAGAAAAAGAAGAGGAAAATTGACTTTACCCAGATGCCTCCATTCCAAAGATATAAATATCTCCTCGGGTTTTGCACCCTTAACATTTACTAACAACCATCATAAAGGTTGTGTTTTACCAAAATAATCTCTTGTATTTACTGTCTTTGATTACCTAGCAAGCTGCATCTTAGCAAAATCAGGGTTTATAACTTTGGGTTAATATATTTGACACCCTATATATCTGTGACCATAGATGTGTATATATCTAAAAGCTCATAAAGTTAAAGGTATATAGGTTTTTTATACATGCAAGCTAACCAATAAGTGATCTCTTTATGCAATGTGCATTGTATTTGTACCTTAAATTACTAAAACTTCTGTCATCTATGTTTAGTACCATTTAAAAATCCTTCATTAAGACCTGGTTTACATCTGTTTGCCTTGACTGAATAAATGTCTTATTATTGTATGAGAGAGAGAGACAACCGTCTATCGGGTAATAAGCTTAATTCTGAGTATTAATGCTGCTCTCTAAACTTATAAAAATCTAGAGCTATTCTTTGATTTTTTTATGCTGTTAACCTACATAGTCATGTAGTTGTAGTTATCTTAACGAGCTAGTCCAGTGTAAAAAAAAATTGAGTCGATTTTCAGATGACCCTGATAAGTTTATAAATGGGTTACAAAATCTGGCTATTTTGTTTGATCTAACCAGAATGAGAAGATGTATAAATAAGTTAGTTAATTATGATAAGACAAGAAAAGACAATACAAGAAAAGAATAAAAATCCTGTTATGTTTCTGTGACACTTAACTATGACACTCCAGAAGCAGGAAATGGGACCTCAGGTCCCCATTAATCACCTTTTGAAATTTGACCTTTGGGGTTTTCAACAACAGAGACAAAGTAGACAAAATTAAGAACCAAAGGAGACAAATACGGGCATAAGGACAAGCCCACTTAATTGTCCTGGTTCAGGTAATAAGTCCCTGCCCCCTCAGAGACACCCAAAGTCTCCTTCCAGAGAGAGGGAAAGAACTCAAGGCCTGGCACCTGCCATTATTGCAAAAAGCCTGGGCAATGGGTCAAAGACTGCCCAAAGCAGAGTCCATCTGCACCTGAGATGTGCCCCTCTGTAAAGAGGAAAAACATTGGAAGCATGATTACCCTAGCCTCCAAAGAGAAATGAGGCCATCTCCTCCCATCATGGCTGCCCTCAAAGACTGAGGATGCCTGAGGCTCAGCAAAGCCCCCTCTGATCAGCCCTCTAACCAGCTGGACATCACAGCAGAGGAGCCTGGGTGACTCTTGATGTGACAGGTAAAGATATCAATTTTCTTTTAGATATGGGGACTCAATCCTCTGCTCTGCTTGTCTCTCCTAGGCCCCTTTTCTAAAAAAAAAAATGTGTTTAACTGGGGTTGACAGCACCCCCATGGCCAAGAGATTTACAATGCCTTTAACTTGCAGATTTAGAGAGCTAATCTTTACTCAAAACCTGGGAAAAGGACTCCCCCTTAGATCAGCTTCTCCCAAAGTAGAAGGCTCCTTTCCAAGTTCTTCTTAGCACTCCCACAGCTGTTATACTACAGGGACACAATTCCTGGATTCAGATGTCTAAACTTAAACCTGTCCCTCTTGAGACTTTATAGGATCAAGGCTCTGAAGTCAGGAATAAGCTTCTAGACACTGATAAGACCTGAAAACACTATTCCTGTGAGCCTTTGGAAGATATAAAAGTATTATTCAAAAGGACCAAGAAGACTAAATCAGGATAAGTTTTATTTTTGTGATTTTCTTTATACTTACATTATGTCTATCCAGACTAGAAAATATCAACTTGTCTCCTAATTTTTACATCATTCTTCCAGGGAAATGCAAACTTTTTCCTAGACTGGGCACAACAATGTGCCAGAGATACTGATAAAAGTGCCTGTTGGATTTGTGGGCTAGTTTCCAGTTCATCTGGATTACCTTGGTGGATGTCCCTTTTACAAAAAAATGAATGGTTAACATCTTGATAGGATAAAATTCTCATTTTCTTGGCCAGTATACTTTGCATCGGAATGCTCTTCTGTTGTTTCATTTACTGTTGTCAGGGATTAATAACTCGCATGTTTATGCCCTCTTTTCCAGAACATCAGAGGATGATGGTTCTACAGTCAACAAAAAACCTGACCTACCCACGTCTCCTTTAGATCAGTCAGGGTAAGACTTTCGGTCACTGGATAGGCAGGGTTGATGCCCCCTTGTCAGCTGAGAAGAAGCCATAGAAGATGGAATTCTATCCTTCAACAACCCTTAAGATTAAGGGACCAAAGTCTCATGGTGGGGAAATGAAGTAGAATAGAAGAAATTAAAATTTTAGGTAGAAAGGAGACAAATTGGGAAGGAAAGGAAAATAAAAAACTTCATACTCTTTAGTTTCATTTTAACAGAGCTTGTTCGCTCTTAGGGAAAAGCCAGGCCCACACTTTTAAATCAAACTGGGCTAGCTCCATATCTGATATTCCTGACATGATTAGATACCAGAGAGAGTTCAACCTTTTGTTAGAGCCTCGATTTCCTGGGAAGAAGGTCCCAGAGAAAAATCACACCTCTTCTCCCCAGCTCCTCTCATTTCCACTCCCTGGGATTTCTATCTCAAAGGAAATCCACACCTTTTGTCAGCCAGAAGCTTAAAGGAGAGGACACCGCCATCCCATGGTGCCCCATTCCCCACCATGTGCCCCACCATGAGGCCCTAGGCTCTCAAGTGGGCCCTATAATAAAAAGGATGGTATCGATCCTGGGGCCTCTTTTTGCCCCTCTCTGCCACTCTGTACCTCTCTGCCATTGCTCCGAAACTCTCAAGATGGCCCGCATTTCCCCTGAATATGTATCCCTACTTTTCTTGAATTAAACCTCTGTCTTTGTCTCTGACTGACTCGTGTTGAAATTATTTTTGCCACAGAAGCCAAGAACCCACAAGAATTATCGTGTTCTCCCCTGACAATATGATGTTGATATTTTAGTTGGCCCACATCTGGTCTGTGACTCTCACAAATGTTTTCTCCATAAATATAGCTCCCCCCTTTATTAAGATGGGGATACTAGGAGGATCAGAGTTGGAATGATGCCTTACTTTCAGAGAGGATAAGGTTCTGGTAAGCCTTTCTACTGGAGAACGGGCCTTTGTTCGGAAGAATGCCCAATATGGCTTCCATGACTTCTGTTCTAGATAATATCTAGAAAAGATCTAAAAGTCTGTATTTGTTACTGCGAGTTTTATCTTTCTATAATGCTGAAAATGGACTCCTTGGGATCAGAGCTGGAAAAAATTAATTAAAATCACAACAATAAAAATAACACTGATTATATTCAATAGACTTCCCTTGGTATTTTCCCCTCCTCTCGACAAGTGGCATGCTGTTCCCATTTACCTTTTTTTGTTTCTGACTCACACTTCAGCAGAATCTACCTCATGGAAATTTTTGTTGAGGGATCACTCCACTCTGCTCTCACACATTTGAAGCCAGCTGAGACTAAAGCAGAATGTGTCTAGAATGAATACTAAAAATTTAACAATTGCACCAACCTATTAAGGAAAATGGGAATATATTTGAAACTTTGTTTCAAATTTGTACATTCGGTTATGTATGATGTAAAGCAGTTTTTACAATGTGTATATTTAAACAACAGTAATAGCCAAAGAATATGACATTTGGAAGTAGGAGATTAAATACCAGCAAAGCTAAAATTCTCCCAACAGAGCCACGGTATTTGACAGTTGTGAAATCTCTAAAGACATTTCAGTTTTATTTATTAGGTAAAGCTGTCACAGTTTATACACACCATGAAATTCCAAAGTGACTATTAGCAAATGACAGTACAGCTTGACATATGTGAAGGTAGTTACACAAGCATATAAGAATTGATAAATCTTATTTCTATGAAGAAAAATGAATATGAAGATATGGTCAGTAAAAAAAACGCTGAAAACACTCAGAAGAAATATCACTTTTGAGCACAGAGTAGAAACAGTCTATATTGATATTACATTAAATAAATTGTCTATTAAAGAACTAATCTTGTCTATATATCGAAAATGAAGTGAATTGATGAAATGGAAATTAGCACATTTCCTTTACAATTAAATGTAAAAAGAACACAAATTATGCCTCTAGTCCTCTCTACGTGAGTGCCTCAGAACAGGGTAAAACCAGGGTTAGGAAAAGAGAGGGCTTCCCTGAAGAGTTCTATCCATCGCTTCCCATCTTTTCTTATTTTCTGTGGTCACTGCACGCTAGAGTCCTCACTGGCACTCTGATTAATTTCAATTCTCTAAACATTTATAAATTCATTTCCTTGGCTTCTACTTATTCATTTTGTATCCTCTAACACAATATAATTTCAACTATGTTATACCTGACCAGAGCCTACTCCTTTCCAAAACTTTCCTCACATACCATTGTCTTCCAGGATACTTTTGCTCCTGACTTGATTAAAAGTTAGTAATAACTTCATCATATGCTCTGTTATCATGGTACTATGTAAAAAAATGACAACAGCTTACATTTAAAATCACATAATAAGACAACTGATATCCACAAGCAAAAGAATGAAATTGTATCTTTACCTCACATTCTACACAAAATTGACACAAAATGAATTCAAGACTGAAATACAAGGGCTAAACTATAAGCTTGTTAAAGGAAAACATAGGACTATATCTTAATAACTTTGGATTAGCCATTGATTTTTTAGAAGTGAAACAAAAGGAAAACTACATACATTTGACTTCATCAAAATTGAAAAAATAAACAAAAAAATTATTTTGTACCGCAAATAAAGCCATCAAGAAAATGAAAAACAAAAAACCTAGAATCAGTGGCACATGGTAGCACATGCCTATAATTCCAGTACTTGGGAGGCTGAGATAGGAGGATCGAAGGTTTAAGGCCAGTGTCAGCAATTTAGGGAGACTCACAGCAATCTAGCAAGACCCTGTTTCAAACCAAAATATAAAATAGGGATGGGGGTGTAACTAGCAGGTAAAATGCTCCTTGGTTCAATCCTCAGTACCACAAAAGTAAAAAAACACACAAAACAAAACACCCTAGACTCAGAAAATATTTGCAAACTGCATGCTTAATAAAGCTTTAGGGTAAAACAAAGAACTATTGCAATAATTAAAAAATATAGTCCAATTGTAAACTGAGCAAGGGATATATAGATGTATCTATACTGGGAATTGAACCCATGTGAATTTTACCTCTGAGCTACTCTCTGGGCTCTTTTTATTTTGTATCTTGAAACAGGACATCACTAAGTTGCTGAGTCTGGCTTTGAACCTGCAATTGTCCTATCTTAGCCTCCCCATTAATGGGATCACAGGTGTGTGCCACCACACCTGGCTGAGCCAAGGATTTGAGTAGACATTCCTCCAAAAGAGATAAACAAATGAGCAGTAAGCACAGGAAAGAGATAGTCAACTTATGTGTTAATTTCCTCTTGTAGCTGTAAAAAATTATCACAAATTTAGTGGCTTAAAACAACACAAATTCAGCATCTTACAGTTCCAGAGGTAAGAACCCCAAAGGTTCTCAATGGGTTCCTTCTGAAGGCTGTAGGGGGAAATCTTTTTTCTTGACTTCTCCAGTTTCTAGAGGGTGCCTCCATGTCTGACCTCAGAGCCCCTGCCTCTGCCTTCAAGGAAAACAGCATAACATCTTCAAGTCTCTCTTTTCCCTTGTGACCTTCGGCTTCCCTTCTCCACATTTATTGGGACCCATTTAATTACAATAGAGCCATCCTGATAATCTAATATGCCTAACCTACATGATCTCTTTATTTTAAAGTTAGCTGATGAGTGATCATATCACTCAGACTGTTGCATTGATGATAGAAGACAGAGTGAGGATAGAAGCAGAGAATCCAGGTAGGAAACTACTTCCAGGAATCCAGGCAGGACAGCGTGACTCAGAGGGTCAGGATATCCCAGGAGATTGAGAGAAAACATCAGGTGTCAGATTATTCCTACGATATCGCCTACAGGATTGATTGGCTTGTGTTTTGGATGATGGGTATGAGAAGCAGTGTAGCAGTGCTACTTGTTGTGGTTGGTGTTGATGTTGATTGATTCATTAGAAGTCTCTCACATGAATGACAATAGACTTAACATGATAAGATCTGAGGAGGCCAGAGAGAAGCAGAGGCACCTCTTCTCTCTCTCCTTCCTTCTATCCGTGTCCCACTTTTATTGAGAGTTATAACCAAAACATTTTAAAAATAATTAATCATAGGAGATAGCAAAACAGTCATGGGGTGAGTCAGGGAAAAACACCAAGTGAAGGAAAGGGTAAACAAGGAAATTGTCATCGTCTTTGCTTATCAGTCTTATTTGGTCCTTGGAGATTTGTCTATGTGGAGAAATCTCCACTTGGGTGGGCAGTTTGTGCCCCTCCCAAGCCAGACCCAGATGACCTCAAAGCTGAAGACTAACAAGGCCCCCAACAAAGTAGGAAAGGATTCAAGGATGACTCACTTTTTTTTTTTTTACCCCAAACTGGGAAGGTGAGTTGCCATTACGTGAGATGGAAGAACTGAAGGTGGAACCAGGTAGGAAGAGAGATGAGGAGTTCACTTTTGAAAATGTTAGCCAAATTGAACATTTGTAGACATCAACCAAGCCAATTTAAAGCACACATAGTTAGTAGAATTAGTAACCAGATTCATCATAGGTAAACAAGTAAATATTTCACTATGATATTCTTCTATCTAAGTAACCTTCTCGCTAGGTGATACTTTCATGAGAAGAGAATAGTCACTTCAACTGAAGACAAGAAACTGGATTGGTGGAAGCTGCTGCGGATATGTTGCTTTCCTCCTACAAATATTCAGGCTTGAACCCACATATGAGAAACTAGGTAGAAGTTGGATAAACAAAGTTCCATACAGTGACATCTATTTCTAGACCTTTTCCTTAATACAAGTCATCTTGCAAAGAGCAGCTTTAAGCAAGATCATTGCCACATAAATTACAGAACTTGAAAGTTACTTCAAAATTACTAATTTGTCTCAAGCAGAACTGTACTTGTGAAAGAGAAAGACAGGAAAATTAATTATTTTCATTGTCTTAGTTTCCAATAATATATGACAACATCAGAGAAAAGTTCTGGTAAGAGGTCACTCATCCTTGCCCAGGAAAATGTAATTATTAATTTAGCTCTCAGAGGATGTACAAATGAACATAAAATATCATTGCCAGAAACACCTGTGCACCTTAATTGCATCTGTATTATTTATAAACTATACTGTATAGAAAAAGAGAGAAATAAGGAACTGAAAACCATAAAATGTATGTGTGTTGCATAAGACTAGCAGGCAGAACTTGGCAGGTGAGACATTTATTCATTCAATGAATATTGATGGACACCTACTATGTGCGGGACACCATTATAGAAAAATGCAATTAAGAGATACAAAGTAGTTTTTTCTGACTAAGCTGACTGTAGATAGAATTATTTTATCTTCTGCTTTTGCTGTATCTGAAGCAGCTACAAATCATTTGTTGAGTTAGATTTCTCCAATAATTAACCAATTTCATGGAAACAAATTTTAAAAGTTGAATTCACCATCTTGATGCATTCAGCTTTTCTCAGAAGCAGGGAGCTGAACAGGTATTCAAAGTTTCTTTGGAGATAAGCCTCCTTGTGCATTAAAATGAACATCAAAATCCAGTTCAATTTCAATGCAATTAGCACAAACACAAATATTTCCTAGATAGGCCTTCAGGGAATTGAATGACTCCTGAAGAGAGGTACCTGGCTTATCTCTTTTAATGTCTTCAATGGAAAATTTGATTAAAATCATTTGCAGTGGTGACATTATTATCAATATATCAAAGGCCCATTTGCTGGATTTCAACTTTGAGTTAGGCAGCTGGAGAGACAGCTAGTATCTGTAATTCTTTGGGCTTCAGTGAAGCACCACTCGATTTCTAACTCCAATTCTAAATCTGTTCCACCTTGCACTTCTTTCTTGGACTGTTTTAGGTCAAGCATTTATTGTTGGTTAAAGAGACAAGTCCTAAAATCGACCTTTTAAAAAGTGCCTCTATTCTATGTTAAACAAACTTTTCTTCCTAATACCTCTTAAATTTTTAATTTAAAGACTTAACAAAGTAATTCATCCAAATTGTTCCCCTCCTTCCTCTTTTCTAAAATATTGGCATATTCTTCAAAGCAAATGGCATTTTATCTCCATGTTTATCTCATCTCTTAACTATATAGCTAAGCTTCTATAGCAAAATGTTTGTCTCCCCTGTTCTATAAGGCCAAATACTTGTTATTTATCTCTAGATCTTGTTGTATTTTTTATTTCTTAAATTTTCAGCAATGCTTTCAAAATTTTGCTTCACTATATTTAGGTACTTCCTTTCTACCTTTCAATGACTTCCCTGGTATTTCTGTTCTCTGCCTGTCCACCTTTCAAATGTATGGAGTGACTGCCATTTCTACTTCTTTACTACCCAATCCTCCCTTCATCTTTGTTTCCAAAGAGTACCTTCCATGGTACCACTGGTGTCTTTCTGTTTATCCTTGACTGATTGTCAAATGCAGGGACCACTTAATTTTGTTCAGTTTTTTTTTTAATTCTTGGAGATTATTCTAACCTTTTAGTCAGAGGGTTCATTCAGTTCCACATGGTCAGCATAGAAAGAAAGCCTCATTGCAAATTAAGAAAGACAGGGCCAGCATGATACGTAGAATTGGAAAACTCATCTGGATCTCAGAGTCTTGAATTCTACCACTCTACCCATGTAGGCATGTCCAGATGCAGCAACACTGTTAATACACACCCAACAATGCTCATGTGCATGCAGTTTCTAGATGGAGGTTTATACTGTTATTCAAACAAAGCCTACTACTCCTTGCAAGGTAGCTCTTTTCCTACTAATGCAACAAAATGTTCAATCTTGTGTTTCAAAATGATGCATCACCTAAATGCACTAACAAAGTGGGACTAAAGGTTCAGTCTAGGTCTTCATCTGCTAGGACATTCATGGTATTACAAAGGCATTTGTGATTTTCAAAATAATGGTAATAAATCAGGCAGATGCATTATTATGACAAGGATATTAACTATGCAATGATTGCATAATTAAAGTGAACTTAAAAAATACAGCATTTAGTTGAGGAGGGAGGATCATTATAATGTGCTGACTTAAAGGTTAATGAAAAGATTAGTTTTGAGTCTTACTGAAGCCAGGTGTGGTGGTTAGTGCCTGTAATCCTAGTAATTGGGAGCCTGAGACAGGAGGATCACAGGTTTGAGACCAACCTTGGCAACTAAGAAAGACTCTCAGCAACCCAGTGAGACTATGTCTCAAAACAAAAAAATAAAATAAAATTTAAAAAAGGGCTGGGGGTGTAGCTTGGAGGTAGAATGCCCCTCAATTCAACCCTAGTACCAAAAAAAAGTCTTACTGCAGTACTTAGGAGAACAAGACATGAGGATCACAGGTTTGAGGATAGCCTCAGAAACTTAGCAAGACCCTGTTTCAAAACAAAAATTAAAAAGGGCTGGGGGTATAGCTCAGAGGTAGAATTCACCTGGGTTCAATCCTCAGTACCTCCAGTACACATATAAAATATATATTTGTGTGTGTATATGTATGTGCGTGTATGTGTATGTATGCCCTACTGATCAAACAAGTGAAATTTTCATTAAAAACAAAGGTAAACTAGGAATCATAAATTAACATGAAATATTTAGAGCTAATAATGAACAAGAATCAGTTGTTTGATGATCTGTGTAAACAATGTGATCTGGCTGAGAGGGCCTTATTTAGGGAAAATGGAGAAGAGATATTTAGCGATTACCTGGAAAGTATCATAGTAAATCTTGCAATAGTTCTAAGAAGATCTAAAATTAAAGAGAGAAAAAAGTGACAACATGGATTAAACCAGTGGTGCTATCATTTAGAATAGACTAAATCTAAAGATTTTTACTTAACATAGGTTTTATCATTGTTCTGAATAATTGGGAAATTTAAAAATCAGGCAAAATAAATGTTACTGTAAATTTTAAAAGAGTTTAATTAAGTCAGTGTCAAATCTTGAAAATAGTTTTATTCCAACTTTCTCATGTAATACATATAAATTTAACAAATTAAGCATAAAATATATGACAGTAGAAAATGTGTACATGCACAATGGAAAGGTCCTGGTACATGAACAAATATATTCAGCCTTGAGATGCTTAAAATTTATTGAATTTCTTCTCTCATTTCCTTTTTGCATGTTGCTTTTATTGTAACCCTGCCTTTACTTTTACATATATTCAGCTAACTACAGAATATTTCCATTTCAAATGCATGGATATAAAAATAAACACACCATTTCATACCAGAAAAATATGTATGTGTATATATGGTTTTAATAACCAATTTCTAGACTCTAAAAATGCAAATCTTAAAACCGTTTTAGCTCATCTCATTTTGCTTTAGTCTTAATACCCTATTAGGCAAGAAAGATCATCTTTAAAAATACCACTGGCATCTGTGTCTTTATATTTTCTCTGCCACCATCATATAAAAAGTTCCTACCACAGAAAACAGTTTCCTAACTGGTATCTCACATTTTCATTGTCCATATCCAGTATTCTTTGCACAAAACTATGGTAAAACTCCCTTTTTCTTTCATGGCTTATATTATAAAAAATGTCTCAAATTCACGACTATTGCCTTCAAAGACAATGCTTAGGTTTGTAGGCTTGTTTTTAAGAAAACACACACACACACACACACACACACACACACACACATACACACACACACACACACACCAGAACTACTTCATATCTGCCCACTCCCTAACTTGAATTACCCACCTAAGGTTAGTCTCACAACTAGCCTTGTGCTTACCACTGTACTCACAACCCAAGGCCTCGAACATGCAGAGCACCCAGCACCAGTTTATAACATTGAGTTTAGTAGTGTTTCTGGAATGCCATGCTTAGGGAAACTCTACAAAGTCTCACCATTGGAATGTACTCCTTTTATCTCCCACCTGCTTAAATTCTATTCAGTCTTTGAAACATATTCATTTCCATCTTTACTTACTGGTATGCACAGCTATCTAAGTCTTTTATTACAGTGCTTTTGCATCTATATTATTTCATGAGTGTTAGTTGATTCTACAAGTACATTATTACCTTCCTATGAAGGACAACTTCTCATCTTTTGATGTATTAACTTCATTTTCCAGCAGAGTGCTAAGCATATAAAATATAATAAAATATGTAATTATGTACTGAGAGATAATTCTATATGTGAATTACCTCAGCAAAGATTTATTAAGTAAGTGTCATGGTTAGATATAGAATGCCTCCTGTAGGGCTTTCATATTAAGCTCAGGGTTGACATGTAATAGATTTATCTGAGTCAGGGCTGGTAGGGTGTGGTTGGAGAAGATGGGTCCCTGGGGGTGCAGCCTTGGGGATTATATATGGTTCCTCCTCTCCTTGCTGGCACTGCTGTCTTGCTTCCAGCCTCCACAATGTGAGAGTAAAGCCTTGTGCTCTCCCTCTCTCTGCTTCCACTGCCATGCCCTCTGAGATCCAGATGTCAGCATCATGGGGACTGAACGCAGAATTTCCAAGGAAACCATGAGCAAATAAATCTTCTTTCCTCTAAATTATATGGTCAGTTCTTTGGATTATATCAGTGAGAATGCTAAGACAGAAATTGGTACCGGAAAAGTGAGGTTGTTGCTGTTATATCTAAGTCTGGCCATTAGGATTATGAGTCTTTGCAACTGGTTTGTGAGAGGAAATTGGAAGGAGGTTTAGAATGTGGCTATAAAGGTGGACAATAGAGAATGTGCTCAGGAGATTTGGGGGGCCAAAGAGGACTCCATAGGAAAATGGCGTAGAGGCCACACATGTTACTTTCTAGCTAAGAACTTATTGGTGGTTGGGCCTGTGTTCTGAAACTTTGTGAGGCTGATTTTGAAGAAGATGGACTGATTAAACTGAGAGAGGAAATCAAATCTCAAAACAGGAAAGAATCCAAATGGCATTATGAATATTGATGTCCACATTCAGTGACTTGTACAACAAATTTCGGGAGTGAAAAGCAGACATTATAGATTTTCAGTTTGGCCTGAAAGGCATGTGTAAAGCTGGGGTGTAAATAGATGGTGCCATGAAAGAAAGTAAGATGGCTGAAGGGAGGTCCAATGCCTTGATTAGAAACAAAGAAAGGAGTACAGTCAGGAAAGTTTGGAACCATGGAAGGAAGGGTGGCCGTTTTGAGGAAAGGCACCCAGATTCCTTCCCTGTGGCTTCAATGGAGGTGGGCCCCAGGCTATGATTGAAACAGGTCCAGTGACAGTGGTTGAAAAGGGTGTGACTACATTTCCTGGATTGTGGCACTTACATAATGCTGGCTTTGCTGGAAAAAGTGGGTCACAGAGTCTTCTCCCCCTCCCCTGCAATTTCAAAGAAAATTCAGGGAAGTCAGGCAACACGGGGCAGGGTCAGAATCCCTGCAACCAGGCCCAAATGGGGCAATTTGTGAAGCTGTGAGGGTGAAGCCAAGGTTGCAAGAAAAAACCCAAGATTTACAAATGTCAGAAATGGGGAATGACCCCGAGGAAAGGCTACAAGCTGGGAGCCATGGAGCCAGGTTGGAAGAGGCAGTACACCACCCACTGCAACAACCAGGCTGCAAGAGTGGGGCTGCGAGGGCCCTGAGATTGCATCTCACTGTCATCTGCCCTGGATGCCAGAAATGGAGCCACAGGATTAAGTGCTTGTCCTGCTGGATTTTGATGCTGTTTTGGTCCCATATCTTCTTTCTTTGGTCCTAATCCTTCCCTTTGGAATGTAAATGTTTATTCTGTGCTATTGTATATAGGATGTATGTAACTTGCTTTTTTATTTTTAATAGGGGCTCACAAGAGTTCGCCTTGAGTCTCAGAGGAGACTTTGAACTTTGATCTTTTTTTGAGCAATGGTGGCACTATTGAGACTATTGGAACTCTTGGAGATGGACTAAATGCATTTTGCATTCTGAATTGATCATGAGCTCTTTAGGGGCCAGGGGAAGAATGTCATGGTTAGATATAGAGGGCTTCCTGAAAAGCTTTTGTATTAAGCTCAGGGTTGACATGTAATGGATTTATCTGGGTGGTGGCCCAGGCTTACCAGCCTGGGTGTGGCTGGGAAAGTTGAGTCCCTGGGGGTGCAGTCTTGGGGATTATATATGGTTCCTCCTCCCTTTCTTCTTCCTGCCTCCATAATGTAAGAGCAAAACTTTGCTCTCTCTTCCTCTCTCCACTTCCCATTGCCATGCCCTGAGATCCAGATGCCGGCTTCACATGGACTGAGCCCAGAATTTCCAAGGAAACTGTGAGCAAATAAATAATCCTCCCTCTAAGTTGTGTGGTCAGTTATTTGGATTATATCAGTGAGAATGCTAAGATAGCTACTTTTTCTTGTATGTGTGTAGTACTAGGGATTGAACTCAGGGAATTTAACTCTGAGCTATAACATCAGTTCTTTTTCTTTTTATTATGTCTTTTTAATTTTGAAATGGTCTCACTAAGTGACCATGTGTTGGCCTCAAACCTGAGATCCTCCCTCAGCCTCCCAAGTACTGGGATTACAGGTGTGTGCCATGTCACCTGGCTGTAACTTTTCTATAACATATACTACAAACATTGAACATACAGTGAAAACCATTTTATAATATCTTAAACAGTTTTTAATGGAGAAAGCAAATAGAATTTTCAGTGTAACAGGAGAAATATGCAAAACAAATTATAATGGAACTATAAAGAAAGAAAGATGAATGAAATTTCCAGAAAAAGGTTTTTGTACTGTACATACAAAATTTCAAGAAAAAAATGCAAAAGACATAGAAAGTTTAACATTGCCATTTTTAGATTTCCTTTAATTCGATTGGTTTCTTCTTCATTGCCAGTCTCCCAAGCTAAAATGTAAACTTTATGAGAAAAAAACCATTTCTAGCAACTCCACATTATATACCCTTGACTAGTATATTTTCTAGAATATAGTATTACAAACTGATTATTTACTGAGCTATGCATATGATTTAGTTAATAGTTCCTTATGTGTGATTGTTTGTACTTGGCAGAGTCTGTAAGGTGGTAGTGAGGCATAGCAGGTGAAGAGAGAAAGTTTTAAAGGAATTACTTATAAAGATTTTGAAGAAGACTCAGAGAAAGAGAAAGCAACAGAAAGTATCACTATCAGATAAGTACTTTGAAAAGATCACTATGGCATGGAATAGAAATTACTTAGAAGAGATAAGATAGTATACAAAAACCAACTTGGGGGCAATTGCATCCATAATTCAGGACCTAAACAAAATTAACAGTAGTGGTTTGGAAATAAAGGTATAGATTCCTGAAACACATAAATGACAGGAATACAGACCTACAAAGCCATTCTGAAGCCTGGCACACTATCAGATCATCAATGACACTCCTGGGTACATATAACATAGAATGCTTAACCACATGAGGGCAAATGTACCAAGATATTGTCACTGCATTATGTCTGGCGGAAAGGCATTCTAGGCAGTGGGATTGTTTGTGATTGGCAGAGTAGATAGAATACCATGGAGTGTTGTACAACAGTTATAAACAACAGATTATCTGTATACAAAGCATGAAATTGGTGGTTCTAAAAAACATAGTACTTAGCTAAAAAGGTAAGAGGAATACAATCTTTAGGTCAATTACATTTTCATGATGTTATGGTTGGGATTTAAAATGTTTCCCAAAGCTCCTGTGTTAAGCAACTTAAGCAATGCAGCCATATTTGGAGACTGGACACAGCTGGAGGTGGACCCGTTGGGGCGTGGCCAGGCTGCAGCAGTTTCTGCTCTCTCCTGCCACCATGAACTCACAACAAGCTCTTATTTCACTCTCTCTGTTCTGCCCAGTTATTCCAAGGACCTGCAGTCATGGTTCCTGCTTGGAAGTCAGCCTAACATAGACCGAAATCTCCAGAACTGTGAGCCAATAAATCTTTCTTCCTCAAAGTTTTGTGTATCAGATGTTTGAAAGGTCACAGCAACAAAAATATTGACTAAAACACATATCAAAAATGCATGCATACAAAACAGCATCCAGTTCTACAATAAACAAAATGTACACATTATGTGAAAGGAAATCAACCTGCCTTTTCTCTGAAAAAATAAATCCTGTTATTTTTCTTGGTATTATAATGCATCTGTAAGTTTCCATGAGTAAAATTAATATTATGATGTTAGGCTTTCCTGTTTAAAAATAAAATTACAGCTTTTCAGGTGTTTGAATTATTTTATTTACTCGACTCTTATCTTAATAGTAAAAGTTTAAAAGCAATAAAAATGAGGAGGCATTGTGAAATGATGTTTCAGGGATGATTTATTTGAACAAATATCTTGTTCTAATTATGGTGAGAAGCATGGGAGTGCCTACATCCTGGCTTGCTAATCATTTACTGCTATAAACTTCCTAATGACTAAACAGAATGATAGATGAATAAAATGTTTCCATTCTCTGTTCAGAAAAGGAGAAGAAAAAGTATTAGAAAGGGACTTTTTTTGTTTCTGTCTGGCCTTAGATGTTCTTTTAGGTCTTGTTCTCAAAGTCATCTCTGAATAAATTCCTGTCACATACAATTAAAGACACTTTCAGGCATTCCTAGTAAACCTGATAAATGCTGGGACTTTGACATTCAGTGGCAGCATTATTCACTCATAAAGTTTAAATAACTTTGTCAAGAAAACTACACTAATGAAGAGAACGATCTCATTTGAAGGATTCTTTAAAACTTTAGTTTATGCTCAGAAACTTTTTTCCCAATTGCTAGCACTTCACTAAATGAAATTGCTGATGCCATCTAGGTTCCTTTCTTCCCTTATATCATTATCCCAGAGATAAAAGCGGTAATCACTGTAATCATTCAGGTCTAAGTGCCTTCTATTGTAAATCTGTGCTAACTCCCTGTCTCTATTGATTATTGATTGTGTCACTACTTTGAAGGTGAAACTTTTTCACTCAAAAGGCTCCTCCAATAATGAGGATATCCTCCTGATGACCCATGAACTCAGTCATCTTTGGCAGGATGTGCAGAGCATGAATAATCGCTGAAGGGTTACAAACTCTGGTCTTCATGAGCCTATTCATGACTCCCTCAGCCAAGAGCTAAGGAGCCTCCACTTCTTGAATTGTCCTTTGTTTTTGATTCATGCTGAAAAGACTCAAAGAAATTTGCTTTCAAAAGACTAACAGAAGTTTCAATCATTTCACTGACACCATTTTCATTTATAATTTTGTATATCATTTTAAAAGAAAAAAACATAAAGTGTAGTCGGCATTGTAAAGGTGCTATCATTTTTTATTTCTTTAAAAGATTGCAGAGAACTCTTCAAATACTAAGTTCTCAGACTTCAAGTTCTCAAGTGTCAAGGCATAGCTAGAGGGACAGCTGTGCTGAATGCCAGTGCTGCCCCTTCTTGTTAGGAGACATTGGTCAACTTGAACTTCACAAAGATCATTTTCCTCATGTAAAGTAAGAATAATGCTGCCAACGCATAGGACTGTTGATATGGGTGAGCAGTCATAAATCAAAGGTATGTGCCCATAGTAGGCACTCATAACGGAGAAAGGTGGTGATTATTATTTAGATAATTATTTATGTAATGGACAGTAATTTCAGAAATTGGAAAAAATAGATTAAAATTTTAACTCTGAGATACCTCAGTAACTTTATTCTATGACTCATTTCCTTATGAGTAATGTTTGTGTGTGTGTGTGTGTTGGTTGGTTAAAAGGGATTCATTTCTGAGTCTTTATTGACATTTTTATGAAAAAAATGGGAAATCCCACATTCAGATTTCTAATGCATTACTGTTTTAATATCTCGCCATCTGACTTAATGACTCCTTAGATGGATTTGTAAGGTGATTTGTCATTTTTACCATTTCTTTCAAAAGGTGGGAAAGGGGGGAAGGTCTTTCTTATGCTCTTTTAAATGTCTGATCTTGAGTATTTTAGCAGGTGCTGTTCCAATATATACTAGTCAATGATCATCAATAAATGTTTCAGTTATATACAAACTCAAAAAAATGCATTATTCATGCTCTTTCAAGGTTATCAAAATCTCACCTTTGCTTGAGCCTGGGAATTTTTCAATATTCCATCCCATAGCTAGCCGATAGGAAGCCATTGACAGTAATTTGAGATGTATACTTCAAAATCTTATTCAAGACTGCTTGCAAGTTGATGCCAAACCATGCTGATTGGCATGTGAATTGGCATTTTGAATAATGACATATATAGCAGCTTTTAATAAGTATCGTATCCACTTTGTACAGAAATTGAAGCTAACAAAAGATGGGCACAGACAAAAGATTTATGAAATATAGTACAGTAGGAGGACATGATTACCTCTAATATTTAATCAGTAGCCAAGATGAATACAAATGTATTATTTTTTGTGAATAAATATAGTCAAATTTGGAAATTTAAGATTTAGCCTTATTTCACACTTGAAATGATAATACACACTGCCTAGCTTCATATTAATTTAAAATAAAATTTTCATGATCTGTAGATTTATACATATATATTCATACATGTACATGAGGTCATATTTATGTAGGGACAAAACATGGTGGCTCAGAACAGATATATGCATATGGTATTGATGTAAATAAATGTATGTTCCTTGTAAATACACCAGAAGGAGGAAGTTGGAAGTTGGGTTCAAGGATGCTCTACACCATCTTTCTTATCATGTCTAAGGTAGACTGTACAGTGGTGTCTTCAACTTATTAGCTGACAGCTTCTTTCTAGGCCTATCTAAATGTAGTCTCTCAAGCCAAGTGTGGTGGCGCATGCTTGTAATCCCAGTACTTGGGAGGTTGAGACAGGAGGATCGCAGGTACGCAACCAGCCTCAACTACTTAGTGAGGTCCTCTGCAACTTTGTGAGATCCTGTTTCAAAATAAAGAATAAAAGATAGGGCTGGGGTATAACTCGGAGGTAGAATGCCCCTGGGTTCAATCCCCAGTACCTCAAAATAAATAAATAAATAAATAAATAAATAAATAAATAAATAAATAAAATGTGGTCTCTCCTCCTCCTCCTCCTCCTACTCCTACTCCTCCTCCTCCTCTTCCTTCTCTTCCTTCTCCTCCTCATGCAACTTTCTTCTATGTATATCTTCAGACTCAAAGAAAGAATCTGTGACTGAACAAAGCCTGATTTTTTTGGCAGAGGTCAGCAATTGTTAATGTGCTTACGTAGCTGCACACATTAAGCTTCGTAATGGCCACAAGAAATTTCTTACACAACATTTTACATCTACATCCAACTCAATTTCTCCAAGCATTTTAGTGAGGACATTTATTCAATGACCTTGTGAATACCGATGGTCATTTTGAACGTACAACATTTGAAATTGCTTATTTAACTTCAGTTCAAATAATTCTTCAAGCTTAACACCAATTAAAGCTCATCAAAAATTCTACTTCCATTAGTCACCTCCTGGTTGGGAATACTTTCAAGTCTCAGGCCACTTAGTAAAATTATCCATGGCAATTATAATGTCAATGGGTTAAGGAAGATAAATTATATTAAAGGACACTTTCTTCTTATGTATCTAGCCTATATGCTGTCTCATGATACTTACATTAGGGTATTTTATAGTTTATAGACAGTACTTCTCAATTCTATGTTTTGTTGAAAACAAATCTTCTCTATTACCCCTTGCTTCAAACACAGAACGTGTATTTTCTTTACCTTTTGTTTAAGGAAAACCTGAAGCAGCTCCATGAAGGACAAACATTTCAGGGTAAACAGATTGACAGATATGACCTTTGACTCAACATCAACATTCAGTCCTCAGTTGTCGTGCTTATTAACAAACTATTCATTAACAAGCAATCTGTCACTAGACAGTTTCAGAGGGTTTATCTGTCATGATGATGATCTATGGTGTGTTTACCCAAAAGCCACTGCTGAGTGCCCCTCCGGAGGCTCCATTGAAGCCTTTGGCTGCTTTACGGCTGGCGCTCCCTTGTGGGCTGTCATTGACCTTGTAATAAAGGAGACCAGTTCTTACAGGAGAGTAAGCCGGTAGTGATGCTGCCATCACAAACCCAGCATGGTTCTCAGATGTTCAGCCTGGCCTCTCAGCTTCATGCTCATCCTGGAACTTTTTAATTAGTTTTCTGACATGTCCAAGCAGCTGTCTTCTGGAAGGATTTCAACTACCTACAATTCTTTCCCTTAGCTGACTGAGAGTAACTCAATGCAATTGAAATCATTACAACAAGAATTAACTATCTCTGATGGTTATAAGTCTGGATCCAACCCTCGGAATAGTTTTAGTGGTCATGTAAATCTAAGCCAACCATACTTCTCTGGAGAACATTTTCTAGACTTTGTTTCTACGGGTTAATTTAAATAACGGTCTGCAAGTATAGCAGTACTAAAGTTTGCATAGAGTCAAAAGTTATGAGTTGTTCCTCAGCGAATTTCTATATTTGGTTTCATTTTCTTTAGTATACAAAACAGACAGGCTATATAAAGAAAACAATGAAACAAACAGAAAAAGATTTAAACCAAGAACTGGAATATTAAAATTGGTTATGGAACTAATTGACCATCTCTTGCTATTCTTGTCCACTATTTTTTCTTTATGGTTTTGTTTGGGTTTATTGAGAGGAATGAGGTATGGGAAAGGCCCTTCTCCAAATCTCTTTTAGCAGTACTGGTATCAGATTACATCATTCAGGTGTTAAAAAAAAGATGCAAAAGATGTTTAATATTTTACTAAATTGGAAAACAGTCAAATTAACAGAAAAGGTTTTGGCTTGTGGGGCATATTCTCTTCCTCTCTAAAGCCTGAGACAATATACAGGAGGCTTCGTTCTTAGCAAACATGTCTTCACTGGAACTAGTAATCTCACTTTGACCCCCAAAGAGGCATTTATTTCTGTGCTGAGAACAGAGCGCTATAAACATCCACACTGTTGCCATCTAGAAGAGCATGCTGGGAAGAGCGCAGAGACCGTGGCCCTGGAATGTCCAGCGTGAGACAGAGATAAGGACTAAAATGAAGGGTCTTTCCCACCCAGACGGAAGAGCCTGTAACATAGTGGAGGAAACAAAAATATCATAGTACTACAATTAGCAAAGACTCTAGATAAAATAAATTTAAAGAAAGTGTAGAAAAAGTGTTAGAAATGGATTTTAGGGAAGCTGTAAGTAAAAAAAAAAAAACCTCATGAAACCAAAAGTAACTGGGCAAGGCAGTTTACTTCTGGGTAGAAGGGAGCAAGCACACTGGGCGGGAGGTCCACTCAACCTTTTATCTCTTAACACAAAGGCCGCTACACCATTCCCCATTGGCTGGAGTATGGCTACTACATTCTAATCTGGTTGGCTAAATTGTCACTGGGCAGATTTTACAAAAGGAGAAACATGACACCAGTACATCTGGGAGTGGATCGTACAGACAGGTGTACAAAAACTACAAAATGTATGCCTGAGTTAGAGTGACAAAATGGAAGCCTTCCAGTTTCTCTGTGATCTTGTAACTTCTATAGAAAAGATTGTTTTCTTTTCTTACAATAGAGGACCCCCCCACACACACACACACAATTTATTTATTAGTTAGATTTTAGCACTTTGGACCTCATTCACTCATTCATTCTTATTTTATTTTATTTTGGTACTGGGGATTGAACCCAGGGGCATTCTACCTCTGAGATAAATCCCCAGCCCTATTTTATTTTTTATTTTGAAGCATGGTCTTACTAAGTTTCTGAGGCTGACTTTGAACCTGAAATCCTCCTGTCTCAGCCTCCCAAGTACTGGAATTACAGGCGTGCACCACCATACCTAGCTTTTTAAATTCTTGATTGACAGATTTACTTCTTCGTACAGTGCCCCCTTTGCTTGGAATAATAGCTCCCTGGTCTTTTTCAAAGCTTGCTTCTTTCACATTATTCAGTCTTTGTGCACATCTGAAGTCCCCACTCCTGTAGTCTCTGCCCAATTAGCCTGTTTTATATCCTTTGTTGCCTTCATTATGTAGAATCTGTTTACTTGTTTATTCACTTTCTCTACTATGCTAGAATATACACTTCATAAGAACAGCAGTATTATCTGTCATATATACTGCTTCATACTTTGAACTAGGCTTTGGTTATTCTTATATATTACCAAAACATGTATGGATATTGCATATATGTTATTTAAAAGTAATTATTGCACCAATAATTGAGGCAAATCAATAGCACCTATTACAACCAAAGTATGCTGCAGTTAAACTCCAACGTTACTCTAACAACACCAATATGTATTAGGTTGAGATTTTGTCATGGCTTAAGTTTCTGTGAATTTATGATTTCTGGATAATAATGTGTTAATTTCATTGGCCAACATTTTCTGTATCATAAGACAACATTTACCCAGGGCTCTTAGGTAACTTTCTTGTGAAGAAAAGCCACAAGTAGGTAAGAATTTTCAGGAAAGTTAGAGATGTTTGTTACTTTCTGCATAAAATGTCCTGTAAAGTAACTCATTCACTGAATAATGAGACAATCAGCTTATATCTGGAGCTTAACAATAACTCAAGTACTGTTGTTTATATTTCTATTTTTATAAATTTATTCTAGAAATAACAGGTTTTCCCAAGACAGATGCTTGTTACTAAGTTGTCCAGTGTGTGGCTGACATCAGTACAAAAACAAAAACTCCATAAGAAACCATAAGATGGGAAATAGGAAATAGGAGAAAATATATAAAGTCCTTGCATAATACGTTCTTTAAAAATATTGGAATAACAGACTTTGAGGCTATTTTTCCTATTATTAAAAGCTCAGATAAAGGTTAACTTTCAACCTAGGAGTTATCTGAAGTATCTACAGTCTTTTAGCTAAAATTAGATTATTTTTATCCAATCATAAAATCTGCTTTAAAAGCAGTCTATTATAAATTGGATCTACTCTTGTATGTGTAAAGCAGCTATCTTATAAATTTGATGAAAGATTTAGTTTTGAGATATAAGTTCTTTGGTGGCTTATGATTTTTTTCAATGTCTAAGGACTTGTTACTAGTCAAATAATATAATTCAATTTTATTATTTACTTATGTCAAAAAAAAACTCAGTTTCTTACCTAGTGAGGCCCTCCGCAACTTCATGAGACCCAGTTTCAAAATAAAGTATAAAAAAAAATAGGGCTGGGGGTGTAGTGCAAAGGTAGAACATCCATGGGTTCAATCCCCGGCACCACAAAAAAAAAAAAAATGGAGAGACAAAGAAATATTTTTCAAGGAAAAAATTGTCTTACGTTTTTCAGTCCATGGATTTGAATACAAGGTTGTATTAGTCCATTTTCCATGGCTATCATGAGATATCTGAAGGCAAGTACTTTATAAAGAAAAGAGGTTTACTCAGCTCACCATTTTGAAGTCTAAACGTCTGTGATCCGGTAGCCCCATTTGTCTGGCCTTTGGTGATGGCCCCTTTATCTGCATCACATGGTAGATGGCCTGGCAGGAGCACGTCTGAGAGAGAGACCACATAGCAAGACAGGAAGCCAGTTAGAGGAGGGACAAGCTCTCCCTTTTACAATCCACTCTCACGGGCACTTACTGGGATCCCACAAGAACTACTTAATCCCTTCTGAGTAGAGTACCCACAATGATCCAGTCGCCAACCCCTGGGCTCTACCTCTTACCAGCTCTACGCTCTCAATATCACCACACTGGAGACCAAACTTCCAACACATGAACCCTTGGGGAACATCTTCAAACCAGAGTGGAAGTCAACAGCTTTTCTTTCGACATTATTTGATCATTTTTACTGAGACAGAAGACTGAGCTGCTACCCTATAACCAATAGTTGTCTCCTGCCATGTTGGATCCACACTGTCTTTTAGATTTAACATGATGTGGAAAGATTATTTCTTCCTCCATATATCAGTTTTTTCTATTCTACTCTTTTCTGCATCTTTATGCTCTTCCATCTTCACTCTATTTTTTGCACAATAGTAATATAATAATATAAGAATATAACTTGATTATTACTCAGTTTTAGTTATCGATTACTGGAAAAACAACCTAAGTCAAAACTCAGTGACTTAAAGCAACATATATTTTGCTTAAGAATTTGCAATCTGGGTAAGGCTCAGAAGGGTCAAAGTCTCTGTACTCCATTGGCCTCAAGTAGGGACTAGAATCCAGTGAAGGATCTTTCACTTATCTATTGGACAGTTGATGGTAAGCCTTGGCTGGGATCACAGCTGGGGCTGGGTCCAAGACCAAAACACTTTCAAGTACCTTTTCCACATGGCTATTTGGCTTCCTCCCAACATGGAGGCTGGGTTCTAAGGTCAGTGGCTTGTAGCCATCAGTCAGAGGTTTCTTGCCTCTTATGCTCCAGACACAGAAGTCACGCTGTGAAGTTCCTACCACATTCTTTTTGTTAGAAGGGAATCATTAAGGTCAATTCATTTTTAAGTAGAAGAGTATTTGATCCCATCTTTTGAAGGGAGGATTATAGAAAGTTTTAAAATAAAACTCCCAGAACATTTAAAGTTTTTATCTAGAAAAAATATTGAAAAAAGAAAACTAATGGGAAGTGATAGTCATGTATATGGAGTTTTACAGTTGGGAATATACCTAGAAATAGAGTTCTATTTCCTTTAGATGTGAAAGAACTAAAATTTAACATATTTAGTAGACTCCTAAAAGTCTAATTAATTTGTGACAGTTCCAACAAATGGCATCGAGATTTTTTTCAATTATAAGATAAATTTTTTTTAATTATAAGATAAATTTTTCCAATTGTAATATAAATTGCTTAGATACATAAAAATGAAAGGGGAAACCCCCCAAAGATGTGTCAGGCTTAGATATAGTAAGCACAAGATAGTCACACCATATAATTTTTTATAACCTCTTAGCATAGATTAATTATTTTATTTGGAAAGTGATAATGGTCATTTTATTTTATGATTTTTAAAAAGAAGGATGAATTGAACTCTTTTGTTTGTTTAAGATCAGAATTCTAGATATTTCCATATCTTTATTATTAGAGTCTTTCAAGTTGCTATAAAGAAACATTATAAAAATATTTTAAGTACCTAGCTAGGTAAGAGGTTAGACAAAGGTCTTATACTCTTTGAGATTAAATTACACCCAGTCATATTAATGGAGATAGAATTTCAGTTTGGGATTATGGAAAAGCTCTGGAGATCAATAGTAGTAATGGGTAGGCTACAAAGCAAATGTACTTAATATCAAATTGTACACTTAAAAATGGTTAAAGTGGCAAATGTTAAATAATATACATATTTTGCCACAACCAAAAAAAACTATGACAGTTCAATACTAAGTAAAGACAAATTTTTAAATGCACAGGGAAAGAAAATCATATGGCAATGTGTATTAGAATAAGCATGATCTGCTGATTTATGTAGTATTAATTTAACAAACTTTTAAAGAAATAATTATAGATGTATTAAAAAGTTGTGTTATAGTTAGATATAGAATGTCCCCTAAAAAGCTAATTTATTAATATTCAGGTTTGATATAGTTAAATCATAAGAGTTGTACTCTTCAGCAGTGGATAAAGCCATGGTAATGGATGTATCTGGGTGGTGGCCTGGGCTGGTGGGTGTGGCTGGAGAAGGTGAGCTTGGGGCTGCAGCCTTGGGGATTACATATGGTTCCTCCCCCCTTGCTCTCTTTCTTCTGGCCTCCGTGATGGGAGAATGAAATCTCATGCTTTCCCTCGCTCTGCTTCTTGCCATCATGCCCATTAATATCCTTTTCTCGTTCTAGGATCCAATCCAGAATGACATACTGCATTTAGTCAGTGTTTTAAATATTTTTAAAGCATGTACCTTAGAGCAAATGTACAATTTTTAAATGCAGACTCTGGGTTACTTGTCATAATTAGGTACATCAAGACTTTTATTCTTTTTAAGTTTTTCTTTCTAATCAGTTATTCCTTATTCACATTTAAGTGGGGTCATAACTAATTACAATTGATTCTACAATCCCTAATACAAAGAAATCCCATATATTAGTCTGTGATGTTTATTGTTGCATATTTCCATATCTGAAGTTAGAAACATATTGAGCTGCTGTGGATCTCATTCTCCAGGGCAGGTGCTATCACTGTAGATGCCTAAACCCACTAAATCCAGTATCACCGTCCAGTTGTTCCCTCTATTCTTTTTTTTTTTTTTTTTTTTTTTTTTTTTTTGCGGTACCAGGGGTTGAACGCAGGGGCGTTCTACCTCCGCGCTACGCCCCCGGCCCTATTTTTTATACTTTATTTTTGAAACCGGGTCTCACGAAGTTGCAGAGGGCCTCACTAAGGAGACAGAGAGAGAGAGAGAGAGAGAGAGAGCGAGAGCTGAGGCTGGCCACGAACCCGGATC